>NJDD01002034.1:169519-184355 GCA_002245505.1 Calephelis nemesis | reverse complement strand
TCACTAGATGTATAACGTCAAAATATGAATGAAATTATTTTCTTTCGAACGAATAACTGAATGATCCTGATATGATCCTACTAGATTACGCTTAAGATTAAATCTAAAGAATGTGTATATTTTTTTGTTTCATTAAAAAAAAATCCTTGTAATTTGCCAAGACCACCCCTCTCTCCAACGTAAGATTATGTGAGTTTTGGGGTTTAGGGGTTTTTAGGGTTTAAACATCTCACGTAATTTATGGACGCCCCCAAAATATAAGCAAACAATCCTTTACATCAAATTCATGGAATTTATTCTAAGGTATTTATAGTGAAAACTCCACTGGCATTAAAAACGGTAAGTCTTTGTTAGTGTTGCGGTTTGAAGGCACGATGTTTCTTCAGATTTGCGTTATGTCTCGCGTTAGAAAGCGTTACCGGGATATCGCAAAAACCGATCACGACCCGCTTTGTCACAGCGTCAGCGGTTTATTCGCCTTTTACATATGGATAACTTTGAAACGTCTTTTCATTTGAGGTTTTTGTTAGAGATTTATTATCACTACATAGTGTCAGAGATTAGTAAATATAAATTGTCTTTGATAGTATAAAACAAAGTCGCTTCCCCTGCCCCTATGTCCCTTTGTATGCTTAAATCTTTAAAACTACTCAACAGATTTTGATGCGGTTTTTTTTCCTAAAATGATTGAAGAGGAAGGTTTATTTGTTTTATTTACTTACTAACTGACCCAGCAGACGTCGTTCTGTTATATTTTTAATATGATTTTAGTAAAAAAAAACACACTTATTGCTCAGGGGTATAAAAAATAGATCAATTTCATGAGAATCGGTCAAGCCGTTTCGGCGGAGTATGGGAACTAACATTGTGACACAAAAATTTTATATAAATAAGACANGCGGCCCGCCACGGCCTCGCACATTTATATATATTATATATATTATATACATATAAACATTCTTCTTTAAAAACTCTATCTATTAAAAAAGCCGCATCAAAATCCGTTGCGTAGTTAAAGATTTAAGCGTAGGTACAAAGGAACATATAGCAGAGTAAAGTACAGACTTTGCTTTATACTGTGTAGGTAGTGACAAAATATGATACGCGTTTTTCCGTTGAATAATTCTAAAACCAAACCAAAAAACCAATATACATACCTATACTAATAAAAAAGAGGAAATATTTGTTTGTTTGTTTGTATTGAATAGGCTCCGAAACTGATGAATCGATTTGAAACGTTCTTTCACCATTATAAGCAAACGTTTTCCCTGATGAACATGGGTTACGATATTTCTTTGAGAAATCAGAAATTCGTCCACCCGTACGAAGCCGGGACCGGCTGCTAGTATATAATATTAAGAACCATATCGATCACTTTAGCTTTGAAACAAAAAACCGCATCGAATTGGGTCTATCTGTTTAAAAGATATGATGCCACAGACAGACATATACACACAAACACATCAAACATATAACACCCCTTGTTTTCCGAAAGGGGTTAATTTTTTTAATGGAAAATGTGTTTTTAATCTCGCGGCTGTTACAATTTTACCCAAGTTTTAAATATTACTTCATAATTACCTTAGGCTATCCACTAACATAATGGTATCAGTGACATTTGAACTTGGAATTTATTCTCCATCAAGTGCTAAGTTGGTCCGGGCTCCTTTGCAGAATAGACCATCTGCCTTTCTTGCCAGGCAGCTCGTAAAAGGCGAGCATAGTCTTATCATCACTAACACCGTGACATCTGACTAGGTGGTAGAGTTTCGCAGCGACTCGCCCGGATTGGTACCAACGCCTTATATTCCTGCCGCAAAACGTCATGACGTGTCCCGGTTCGGAGGGTAAGGTAGCCGTTAAACTTACTTTTGCTCGAGGCCTAACATTCTGACCTCATGTTGGCAACGCACTATTACAATCTTCGGTGTCTCTAGGCGTGAATTTCTTACCATCAGGAAATCCGTCTGCATGTTTGCCTTCCTATAACATAAAAAAAGTTGTAGTTTCATTAATTTGTATATTACTAGATACTATTTAAATTATGCTCTTTGACTTTACACTTTTTACTGTTTTTACACTTTACACTTTTATTTTTAAATTGGCTGACATAATCTAAATTTAAGCGAAATGATTAATTATTAACTCTATTTAGATATCTTTAAAATACATTCGGATTTCCGAAGCTTGAATAGCCGAAGCGTATAATTTAAATAGTACTACTGTTTATAGTTATTAAAACGTAATTATTTAGTTATATATACAGGGTGCTACAATAGACCCTTAGTAAGCCATAGCGTAACGGCCATACACAATGTGTAGTTTATGTAAAAGAAATGTTTAAAAACTGTCTAACTGAAAAAATTGCTATCCTACAAAATTAACTACATGTTAAGTTAGCAATCCTACTTCTAATAAAAGCACCGTAAAGTTAGCCTAGTAAAGCCTATGTCATAGGTGCCTAGAGAGCAGGTTCCGGACTCGAACCGACTAACAATCAAACGATGACCTTCATGCTGCCCGGCTGGAAACGAGATGGGGTCGCTTTGGCATTCACTATCTCAAGGCTTACTTTACGCCAAATCTAACATTAACTATTTTCAAGAGTGAGTAAAAAGTAAGTATCTTCACGCCTATATCCCTAAAGAGGTAGGCAGAGGGACAATCAGAGCACCCATGACTAGCCGAAGACAATAATTCCCACAATGTGATAGATAGCAAGCCTATTGACAATCGGGCACATACATAATATCGAGCAACCTTTTTTATTAAAAAAATGGAAAAAACAAATTTTCTGTTTGTTGCCCGGACCGGGAATCGAACCCGGGAACTCATGTAGTCAGCCCAACACCTAGACCGCTAGACCACAGAGGCGACAGTTTTCTAAAGTTAGATTTTTTAAACATTATTTACATAAGCATATCATACTAACATATTTTAATAATTATAATTGTACCTGTTTTATTTTTTACACACTTGATTATTATATTTTTATTTATTTGTTCTTAGTATAGCTATAGTTAATTGTTTTATTGTACACGATGCCTTCCATTTTATTTTCACAGCTTCATTTTTTTTTGGTTTGGCTGGAAGAAATTTCTTTAGTTAGAGATAAGCTCGCCTTTTGTGCATTTTTAACTTCTCGTGTATTTTGTGTATTTTTGTTTTTTGTGTGCAATAAAGTGTTAAATAAATAAATAAGCTACATATATAAACATATAAATGAGTTCACATTTCACATTGTTATAGCATCACGCCTGAACGAATAGACCAATTTTGCAATTTTTAGTTATTTTTTTTTTAGTTACTTATTTTTAAAAGGAATATGAAAAAAACAGAGAAAATTGTAGGGAAAATAGGAAAAACTATATTGTAATATTTCCCAGACAGACTATCTATCAATGTTTAGCGGTACAAAGTTCATCAGGTTAGATAGTTTCTTATATTTGTTTAGATTTCAATATTTATTTGACCGGTATTATTGTTATCGCACTATTTTAGACCAATATTTTTTTATTACTAAATTATTAATAAATTATTGATTATCTTGAAATTAAAAAAAATTACGGAACCCCAGCCAAAAGGTCCACTACTTCAAAAGTATAATACATACACAGACAGACAAACAATCTTACACAAATCTAACAAATCTTCTCTTTCTGATGTGCTTTAGATAAACTGCAAAGATTACGAAACATAACACCATAACTTTTGCACTATGGTCCATCAGCCATCCATCTCCCAGTGCTCCCATAATGTCCTTGTCATCTGAAAATTGTATGAAAAACGTAAAAAACAATACTTTATTTTTTCCTTAATACCTGTTAACAGCTGTTAATGTCAAGCTATACGAATTTCGCCGGAGCGGCTAGTGTTATACAAAAATTAATCCCTATTTCCCTTGGTCAGCACATCACCCCTGAATTACTCAAACGCGTGTCCCTAACGAGAATACAATCCTGGTATCGACGTCTAAAAGGCGTGCATGGCAACGTGACAACTGCAGTATACGTCGCCGACAGAATGTTATTTGTTTGGTTTTGTATATTTTTAACCCTTGGTGGAATACGGGTGTCTTGAGTTTTTTTCTTTAGGTTTGGTCATTTGCGTTAGCATTTGCCATTTGTCTAGAAGACATTTTGCATCAAATTTACCAAAATCAGGATTCAATCATAGTCATAAGTCGTCAATAACTCATGTCAGGGTCTTGGGTAAAGCGGTGGCCTCATTACTCAAGCTCATTAGTTAGATTTGGCGGCAACTAGTAAATACATGATACGCTAATTTTTCATGATTATTTCATTTGTGCACTTTCACTGAACAAAATTGTACAAAATGCCAATAAAATTCACTAATTTCACTCGATATAAACACAAATTCAATTATTAATCTGTGTTTTAGGTTTGTTTGTATGTCATAGACGGATTTAGAGGTGTGGAGGCCAGAGGGCAACAAAGAAGTGGAGGTTCCCTGGCCCCAAATGGTTTTTTCTAAATAAAATGTTTTTTTGTCGACTTTTCTATTAATGTTTAAGAATAATATTATCATACTTATTTGTAAAAAGTAAGAACTGTAGGTAAAGTTGAAAAAGTGAAAGAAAAGAAAAAAAAATGTGAAAGTAAAAGATATTTTCTTTACGAAGTCTCTAGTGTGGGGGCACTTCGTTTGTGGAAGCTCCGAAGTTATTTGCTCCGGTTGCTCTCCCCTAAATCCAACCCTGGTGTGTGTATATATGTGCTTGCGTGCGTGCGTGCGTGAGGATGACCGTTAGCGTCTGCTTGTCTTGTGCGTATGCGTGTTGAGCCGTTATGTCGGCGTGTCAGTATGTCAATGTATCGGTGTTGGCGTCGGCGTCAGCGTGTGTGAGTGTGTGTGTTTGGGTGTGTGTGTGTATTTTCTGTCTATCTGTGGGCTTTTTTTCGAAAGCTAAGTTGAGGTCCTTAAATAGTTAAAATAGTTAAAAAGCAGTAATTTTTAATATCACTATCAGACACTCCAATTTCTTTTATTTGTATATGTATACACTATACCAAAAATTACAATTTTTGTAGCTGAAATACAATTTCTTCGCTTTTGGTCAAGCTATAGTTTGAGAGAGAGTATAAATATAAAAATATGTATTAAATATAACTATTACAGACCCCACAAATAATAACTCTTATTTAAAAAAAAATATATGTAATATAAAATGTCTGCAAAGGTTAAGATCATTGAATGTGGGAATGCGTATGGGTGACCAAGTTGTGAACTGCCTGCTTTATGCAGATGATGCTGTACTTTTGGGCTCTACACCATCTGAGTTGCAAACACTGGTCACAGTTATGAAAGAAGATTGTAAAGAAAGGGGCTTACATTTGAATGCGATGAAAACCAAAATAATGATATTTGAAAGAGATGTAGCCAGAACGGATGTAAGAGTTTTGGTTGATGATGTAGTGCTGGAACAAGTGAATGAAATTGTATATCTTGGTTGTGCTTTTAGCAGGGATGGAAGGTACACCATGGATGTAGAGAAGAGAGTGAGTGCAGGGAATAGTGTGAATGGAGCGTTGGGTAAGCTATTCCAAAGCGAGGTTTTGAGTCAAAAAGTTAGACTCGCTTTGCATAATTCTGTGCTTATCCCAACGCTATTGTATGGAAGCGAGAGTTGGGTATGTCAGAAAGATCATGAAAGTAGGATAAATGCGGTCGAAATGAGAGCACTACGGAAAATCTGTGGTGTAACGCTCGCTAACCGCATTCGTAACAGTGAGATCCGAGAAAGAGTAGGATTGAAAGAAAGTGTTGGTGTTAAAATGCGAAAGGGCATGCTCCGATGGTTCGGGCATGTGGAAAGAATGACAGATGAAAGATTGACAAAGCAGATATACAATGCGAATGTGGATGGATGTAGGTACCCGGGGAGACCAAGGCTGACATTTCACGATCAGATCAATCGGATATTATCCGAGGGTGGTGTCAAGAGTCTCCGAAACCGGCGTGTTTGTATGAAAAGGGTAATGAATGTGAAGGAAGCAAGACAGGTTTGTCCGGATCAGGATCAGGATCAGGATCAAGACAGGTTAATGCGAAAAAAACGTTAAGACGACAGCAGACGACGAGCAGGGCACGACTAGCCGAAGACACTAAGTCCCTCAATACAAATCTAAAAAATACAAATCTGCATCGAAATCTGCACATTTGTTTATAAATTATGATACACCGCTTTTCTGTTAAAAATAAAAATATCTGGATGGCCGAGCTTCGCTCGGTATTTTTTTGTAATTGATTCCTAGCCAGATCGATTTGTCACCCCCGAAACCCCCTACATACTAAATTTCAGGAAAATCGTTGGAGCCGATTCCAAGATTCCAATTATATATATATAAGAATTGTTCATTTAAAGGTATAAGATATACACAACTGTCAATAGTACGAAACTGACGTGTTTGTACGAAAAGAGTAAAAAAAAGCGGTGAAAATTAGATAGTTCTGTAAGATTCGTGACGCTTAGCTCGTGATACTCCCTGCCTACTCCGCAAGGGACTATGCGTGAAGACATGTATGTAAAAATATACAGTTACAAATATAAATTAATCGCCATTTCGCGTAGTATTCGCATCAAACTCAAACGGATAGAACAATTTTGCTAATTCATTTTTTTATTGTTAGGAGAAGGTTCTTATACAGAAAACAACAAGAAAAACAATGCTTTAATCCATATCAATTGTTAGAAGGTAGCTGTTAATGTCAAGCGCTACGATGTTTGTCGGGTCGGCTAGTAAAATATAATAAACATACTTTAGAATAATACCTACTATAAGATACCGACTCACAATGTCTATGGTGTCTTTAGCTACCTCCAGGAGAGTTATAAGGTTATCCCCTATCCTCTCCTATAAGAAAAGAAAAATAACCCATGCAGCAGTTGTGATTTTTCATAATCATACTGGATAGAGCTGCAGGGACGACTTTTTGGCGGCAGGCATACCTATGTAAGGGAGTGGTACTAAGCTGGGTCAATTAGTACCACTGTCTTATAGTACTACTCTTTAAACTATGCGCTTTGGCTTTAGACTTTTTACTCCTTTTACACTTTTATTTGTAAATTGACTGACCTAATCTAAATTTAAGCGAAATGATTAATTATGTGTAATAACAACTCGATATAGATAGATATCTTTAAAATATATTCCGATTTCCGAAGCTTCACGAAAATAGCCGAAGAGCATAATTTAGTAGTACTACTATACCTAAATACGCCTGCAGCCTCAATACTGTGCCCTGGAAGGTAAAGCAGCTAGTTGTCTTGCATTCGTTGCTTAAAAATAACATTTATTATAGATTACAGTCGTAACATAACGCACCAGTAACATGTACAGTCTCCAGGCGACGATTATTTCTTTTCGTTAAGAGTTAAGTTAGGAGCTGCTGTCTTGTAACATAAAAAATGGTTAGTATTTTATCAGGCAGTAGATGAAGAATATAATTCGGTGATAGAGTTTTTGAGTTACCCAGGTTTGAATCCCTTTTAATATATTCCTATCAGAATATTAATGTTGACCATTGCCATATTCTGATTAGGTTGGTAACATTATGAAAAAGAAACAACTCAGCCTTATGTTGGTAACACATACTATAGTTGCCTAGAGTGTGTCCTGTCACTTATTTGTATTTCAAACCGAAAAAAATATTGTTTTTCTTTATTTTTAAAGTATATCATCCTAATTACCAATTACCAATAATCTTAGAAAATGTAGAGCTCTAAATTATTTTGTGGTCAAGTGGTCCGGCGTCGGACTTGACTTTTTAAGGTCCAGTTTTTGAATCCGGGTTCGGGCAACAAAAAAAATTAAAAGGAGTATTTTCAAATTTCTATAAAAAATAACGTTGCCCAGCATTGCATAATGATTACCTGATGGTAAGAAATGCCGTCGTCTATAGACACCTAATGTGGTACCTAATGGTGCGTTGTCAACCTGAGGCTAGGATGGTCAGCCTCCTGCGTAAGTACCCTACCCTATCCTCCAACCGAAACACGGCAATAACGAGCATTGTCATTTCGCGGAAGGAATAGGTAAGGCGGTGGTGCCTGTATGTCCGGGCGAGTCGTTGCCTATCACATTGTGGGATTTTGTATCATCGGCTAGTCATGGATGATTCAGTCGTGCCTCTTCGTTACTCTGCGGGGATATGGGCATTAAGATACTTTATTTGCTTACTTTAGAATAAAAATACTTTCAAAAAGTAAATATCTACAACCTAAAATTACTGGGAAACAAAATAAGGAAAATCTGCTGAACTCTACCATCAAGGAGAAATACAATTATAAAAGTTTTATGAAATTCCTCAAAACATATAGACTTGGAAGTACAAACATTAACTTATAACAATATTTGATGTAGTGACATTACTCTGGGGGAAACAGAAATGGCGGTTGTGTTAAAACTGCTTCCAGCAGATCTACAGTTTATTAAAGAAATTTATTGTAAGTCATAGTTTTCCTAATAGGGGTCCCAGACTCTTCTGGATTTAATTCAAATTTAATAATGAAGATGGAAACAAATTTTCCTCCAAGGTCATCTTTGTTGGAAGGCGTATTTGCAACCGTCTGGAACGTCTTTAAGCGATCGATACTTGTAATAACACTAAAATAACATTTCTATAGCCCTCGTTAGAAAGTGCAAATAATGTATCAAACAAAAAAAATGACATAGAAAGCGATCCATAAGTTCAAAGGTTATGATACCACAGACAGACACAGACACGTCAAAGTTACAATACCCCTCTTTCCCGCCGGGGATTAAAAATGTTGTAAATGGCCGTTTCATGGAAAATGTAGCTGACCAGGCGAATATCGTAGCGTCATGACTTGGTAACATACCAGCAGCAGCGCCTTCGTCAAATCCAATTGTGATTCCAAACAATTAAAATAAACGCACAAAATTTTCAACTAAATTTGTTTAGACGTTTCAGTAAATTTAGATGACTAACACGCGTATATAAATATGATATGATTGTATCTTTAAAAGTGTGTGATCGCCAAAAATAATTTTTGAAATTGACTCTACCACTATTTGTAATGGTGATGTTTGGAAAGGAATACCAGCTAAAAACCTTTCAAAATGTTGAAAGTAAATGACAGCAGGTTGAGACTTTTAAATGATTTAGAAAATGTAGAGCTACCTAAACCCCGCTAGACTTTTACAATCTCAGTCTTTGCTTCTGACATGCAGACATATCAAAACACGAAACCGGTTTGTCACCATTGACTCTACATATACCTATTTGAAGCTTATTTGAAGTTTAACTCTCTGTATGTCTTAGATAATCATATTGTTAACTAGGAATTAGAAATGTAGAGTATTATTAATAATATTATAGTTAAAAATCGACCCACAATAACTTCAGTCAAACGGTAGGCGCAACGCGAAGCCCTACGACATAATAGAGGGGCTGGAGACACGCGTCGACACAGACTGCGGTTTATCTTTGTCTCTATCTGTTTCCACAGAACAGACAGGGATAGAGAATGTGGCTTGACAGTATGACGTCACAGCGGGGAGGGTAGGTAGAGCCAGTTGGGGCCAGTGTACGGCCGGCCGCCGAACTGGACGGACGGTTGCACGATGCGCGCGCGGTGAACCAAACATTAACAATGCTGTTCGAGAGTCCTAACGCAAAACTGTTCCCTGCTTTCAACATCCCGCCGCCTGTGAGGATCAGGTGAGGCAAGTGCTAGTGTGACCCTGGAGTGATGGAACCATTCACGAAACGTCAATACACTCCATTTTTTGTTCGTGTGCTTGAATCGTGAACCTGGCGTTTGGAACACGGCTATTTCATTGTTCAATCCGGTGAAATGATTATAAAGAGTAACCGAGAGTACCGGTGTAAACAAAAAGAATCTTTGCGTCGCCATCTTTCGTGAAATGATTTGTTTTTATTGTTTTGAAAACGTTTTAAGCCACCGCCCTGTATGGAAGCAACAGATAGGGATAGCCTAAACTCTATCTAGTACTACAGTTTAACTATTTATGGTCTGCGTTCTTAGAAATGTGCTGTGTTTTGACTTGTATCGACATTTCAGTCTCGCCGGAAACACCAGTGTAAGCTCTACTAATAGCACTTCAAAATGAAATATGACTTACAAACACTCTTGCAATTCTTGTTTAATCAATGATATTCTTGGCTGCCAAAACGATATTGCTCTTCAAAATTGTATTTTTCATAATGTACGGTTAAATTAGTAATCAAATATTTAATCTTGATATAACCTAAGTTTTCATTACATCTAAAATGCATTTATCTGATCAAAACCTCATTTAATCTTAAGCATTTCTGAATTAGCTCTTGTTCGATTAATAATTTCACTTGCCAAAACGATTTTGCCTTTTAAGATATACCTATATTTCAAAATGTAGAGTCAAATCGAATGGCATCTTGATACCATAACATAAAACATGGTTCTCATTATTATTGTGAATCTAAATGACCTGAAAATATTTCTACTTGATTTTGCAATCATTCTTGTTTATTATAAGACAAACTATATTCTAAAATGTGGAGTCAATTTCAAAAATCTAATTGTTAAGTTTTGATTTAGGGCTTTGACAAAGTTCTGATTGTAAGTATAAAAAATGCATTTTATTTATTGGTCATATCTCTACATGTTTTTAAAATATGATCAAAATACTCTCTTGATTATTATATATTATAATTACCTCTAACTATGTATTCTACATAATGTTTTAGTGATGAACTAACAAATTTACAAGAAACCATAGTTAAAGGTTATAAATTACTATTAATACTAGAATATTAACTAATACGTTTTATCCGCAATAATACCGTTGTACATATTTTGATGCCAATATATTTATATAATTTACTAGCACTTCTGTTCTAACTATTGAAGTATATTTTGTTGGCCTTCAGTAAACGTTTTCTGGCCTTATGTGTATTGAATCAATATAATAGATGCCAAAATATTTCCAAACATAAATCATAGTATGGTTAAAGTAGAGTAATATAAAGCAATTTAGATTTATGCAGAAAGTAATTCAGATTTTAATACTATATATATAAAATACGTGTCACGTTGTTTGCCTGCGATGGAGTTCTAAACTACTTAACCGATTTTAATCAAATTTACACACCGTGTGTACTTTGATTCAACTTGAAAGATAGGATAGCTTGCAATTGCAATTTAACGCGGGCGAAGCCGCGGGTAGCAACTAGACATATATCAGATGCGATAACACAAAAACCAAATTTGTATATCTGCTACAATGTAGACTCAATATTATAAGGAAGTTAATAACAGCCAGGTGTTAATATATTAGTATAACTTAACCGATTAAAATGTAGTCAAATTTAATGAAAAACTTGATATGTTTTTGTTCTTAAATTAGTCTTGTCTGTAATTTTAAATAATCAGTACCGGTTTAACATTATGCTAATATTGTATTTATAAAAAGCTTTACAATTTGCAACAGTTATATGTTAATAAAAAATTATAAACTATTTCATAATAGTTTATCCATTACTTTTAAATTAATGTCGAAACCATATTTTGAACAAATGTAGAGTCATCTGATTTACTTGATGTTGTGCAATTAATCTTAGCTGTGCAAATCCATACTTCCATACTATAAATGCTTATATATACTGCTTAACTGATTTTGATAAAATTTGATTGCTTTTAGCTTAAGATACTAGATCAACTATAGGCTATTTTATTTTCAAAAATATATCCCCAAATGACTGTAATAATGGACCAAAATTTAATAAATTGTTTTATAGAAATCGTAACTATTCCACGTTGACAAAGTCGCGAACAAACAGCGAATTACATGTGTTTATTAAGACCATACTTAATAATATTATAAAAGCAAAAGTCTGTCTGCCTGTTCCTTTCACACCTGATCCGCTCAACCGATTTTGATAAAGTTTGGTACAGCTAAAGATCTGAGTTTATTGACTATTCTATGATGTCACGGGCATACAACTAGTATTACATTTATATATGTCATAAATCAAATGTGCATGTAGATTTGTGTCCGATTCAAAAACTTAAAAAGTTTTTATTTTAATAGGAACATTATAATAAATTATTTTTAGTATTTGCCTAAACATTGTCCTTTTTCCAGATCATTGTCAAACTATTTTTAATTTTGGAATCCTATCATATTTTTTTTGTTCTTGTTAAGTGTTACCTATATATAAAATGGAAAACACTTTCAAAACATAGAGTTTAATACTCGTATTTTTTGTTTCAATGAATCTCATATTGTTCACACGCCATCTCAAAAAAAAATCTGTCGGGATAGTACCTAATTACTTTATAATCTATCAAGTAATTAAAGACTTGACAGATTATGATGTAATTTGGAACTGTAGTACCCCATGACTGGGAGATGGATATAGGCTTAATTTTTAATTAATAACTTTCCCCGTGTTGGTCTGTCCAGCGGGCCCCTGTATAGAATAGAGTGTCTTTGCCAGGCAGCTCGTTGGCGGTGAGCACTATCAAGGCCACTGGTCTTATCATACTTTGCAGCATCTTTTCCGGGTAGGAATGTACCTTTTTACCTATTTCTGACGCTATGATGACTCAAAGTTTCGGTCCACAGGGCAAGGCACGCACCCGTAACATCTATGGTGTCTGTAGGCCTCGGTTGCCTCTTATCATCAGGAGACCCATGCACTTGCTCGTTGACCCCTCAAAAATGTACTGAATAGATGTTGCCACACAAAAAAAAGAACAGGATACTCCAGTTTTATATCTTCACAAATTTTTGACCACAGCTTGGCTCCGTTAGGAAGCGAAAGAACAAACGTATGAACAATGACCGCCTCGTTGGTCGAGTGGCTAGCGTACACGCCTAAACACATCGATCAACCGCGAGGCTCGGGTTCGATTCCTGACGGGGGCAAGCATTTGTGTGATGAAATTAGATGTCTGCATTTCCGGGTCTGGGTGTTTATTAAGTATATTCTGGTATCTATTTAAATATTTATATGTATTACAATCGTTGACTAATACCCATAACACAAGCATATAATTAGCTTACTTCGGGGTTAGATTCAATTTATGTAACTTGTCCAGGGATATGTATTGTGTTGGAGCGGTGGAAGGAGGACCTTGCCCCACCTGTCCGTGGGCAGGCGACGGTGGAGGCTATCCGACCGGTCCTCCGAGGGTGGCTGCAGCGGCGGTTCGGGTCGCTGACGTTCCGACTTGTGCAGGTGCTTTCCGGGCATGGATGCTTCGGGAAGTATCTGCACAAGATCGCGAGACGGGAGGCGACCCCCGCCTGCCACGAGTGCGGGGCGCCAGAAGATACGGCGTCCCACACGCTGGGAGAGTGCGTCGCATTCGAACAACAGCGGCGTACACTCTCAGCGGTCGTAGGAGAGGACCTCTCGCTACCGAGCGTAGTTAACGCCATGCTCGGTAGTGACAGGTCCTGGCAGGCGGTGGTCTCCTTTTGCGAAGAAGTCATGACGCAAAAGGAGACCCCGGAGCGGGCCCGGGAGGACGATCCCAACACAGGCCCGCTCCGGCGCAGGCGGACCGGGGGCGCGAGAAGGCGGTTCAACCGCCTTCAAAGTGCTTCCGATGCGGGGCTGCCGGGGGGAGTCGGGGGACTTCCTTTGGCCAGCACGGCCTCGCACGCCTGGGGGGCGACTCCAGCGGCCGAAGTCGCTCCTCTTTTAGCGCGGGAGGAGGCCCGGTAAGGACCGGGCCGTAGCCGCAGAGCGAGATGGTGAATGCCAACGCGACCCCATCTCGCTCCTAGCCGGGCGGCAGGAAGGTCATAGTGTGGTTTTTAGTCGGTTCGAGTCCGACATAACCCGCTGTTCTCCCCCGAGAGCAGTGGGTATCCGGGGGGATTTTCCACACTTAAAAAAAAAGGGATATGTATTGTGTATTAATTATACTCGCAATTATAATATTAGCCTATATATATATATATATTATTTTATCGCCTCTGTTTTCTAGCGGTCCGGGTGTTGGACTTGACTGCATGAGGTCCCGGGTTCGAATCCCGGCCAACAAAAAGAAAATTGGATTTTTCTAATTTTCTAATCAAAAAATGTTGGTCGGGATTGGAAATGTGTCCGGTTGGCGATAGGCTTGCCACCTCTCACATTGTGGGACTTAGTGTCTTCGGCTAGTCGTGGGTGCCTTGGTTGTGCCTCTGCCTAACTCTTCGGGGATATGGGCGTGAAGATACTTTGTTTTTAAATATTAGCATACAAGCAAGTGCACACACAAACAAACATAAACATCTTTTTATAACTGTTTTTATATAGGGTATTAAAAAAAGATCGAGAACCTCTGTTTTTGGAATAAAAAGTACAAAAAAGTTGTTTTCCCACGACCAGCATGGTAACAACGAGATAGGAAGTCTGATAAATAAAAAACTATTATACTCAATGAACAGACTGGACATTAACCGCATTTAATAAAGGGATAACCGTTAATATGGACAAAGACAATTTACAATAGACAATACTATATCAAACCAGCGATTTCCAAACTGGATGCCATGATATCTAGGGATTCTGTAGAAAAGTTATAAAGGTTTGTCGATATTGCATTTTTTAGTAACTACTACGAATGAGTAGTTAGCTTAACTTAACTAATGACTAGTTAGGAGTAATGAAGAACTTAGCTCGTAGTACTATCGTAGCGTACTTCTGAGGTGTTTCCATTTCCATCTTTTTGATGATTCACGCACACGCACACGCACACGCACACGCACACGCACACGCACACGCACACGCACACGCGCACGCGCACGCACACGCGCACACACACACACACACACACACACACACACACACA
>NJDD01002034.1:151318-169499 GCA_002245505.1 Calephelis nemesis | reverse complement strand
GAAATACGTCAAACTTAATTCACCCTTCTTTTCCGTTGGGGGTTCTGTTCTGTTGTATTTGTTGCGCGGTATTAAAGTTTAGATCGCCAGCGGAAAGCCTTTATAGATTTTGGAATAAAAAGTAGTCTGTGTCATTCTCTAGTCTAATCTCTACACAAAAAAAATCATTCCGGTGTGAAAGGAGAAAGAATTAAGAAACACACTTTCGCGTTTATTGTATTGTTAGTAATAAATAAATAAGTTTCGCGGCTACAGCTGTCTCCGCAATCGGTATTTGTTACATATCGCACGAGGAAGTTTAGAAACTGATGTAAACCGCAACTTATGTTGGATAATCAGTTATTGATGCGTTTCCTGTAATAAGAAAGCAAACTGTTAAAAAAAACTGCGCATAAAATGTAAGAATAGCTTTTAGTATCTAATATTACTAATATTTAGTGCTGGCTACTCCGCGTTTACAAAATTTTGGAGGCGGGAAATTTCGGATAAGCAAAAGCAACCTCTTTGTACCTTCGGATACACACCTTGGTTAATTCAGAGACGTGTTGTACTGTACAAATATTTTTAGGTTATAAAGTCAGTTTGACAGATCAGCGCCGTCGAACTACAAAACCACCGTACAGGTCATTGACCTCTAAGTACATTCCATTTCTATAAAACCCCTTTTTCTACGAATTAATGTGTAAAGCAGAGTATAGTGGCGCATTCGTTTGTAAAATTGTTTTCAGTGGAATTTTTAAAATGTCCGGGAGACTCTCCTGATTATAAGAGTGTTTGATGACTTTTTTTGAGTGGTCTTGTAGTCTCTTATATTCAGGAGAGTCTTCCGGACAATTACAAGAAAAAATACCACTTAAAACGATTTTGCAACGAATGCGCCACTATGACATGCACTACTGTTGGTATCTTCACGCCCATATCCCTGAAGGTGTAAGCAGAGGCACAACCAGGGCACCCACGACTAGCCGAAGAGACTAAGTACCACAATGTGATTGGTGGCAAGCCCATCGTCAACCGGGCACACATCCAATCCCGAGCAACATTTTTTTATTTGATAATTTGAAATACCATATTTTCTTTTTGTTGTCCGACCCGGGATTTAAACCCGGGATCTCATGCAGTCAAGTCCAACACTTGGACCGCTAAACCACAGCAGTGATGTTAGTGCAAAACCTTTAGCACAAAGCTTTTACAGCAGCGGCTACCAACATATTGCACTAGAAAGTTAAATTAACATAACCGTTAGGTAACTAATCATCTGATTGTTTCATAGCACAACTTGTTTTGTAAGGAATTACTTATGCAGTATGCACCTACACTCTCTCGCAAACTTATCGAGATAAAAAAAAAGTATACGTATCGAGATAAGCGCAGTAAAAAAGCAAAAATCGACTCCAACTATTTTTATTATTTATTTAAAATTCATACACTATAGTACAAAGATGGACTTAGTGCTACATGGTATTCTCTACCAGTCAACCTAACTTACATTTTATAAACAACGTGCTAGGAATTTTCGAGTTTTATTTAACAAAAATAGCTATGCCCGCGGCGTTGCCCGCGTGGTTAATGGACCCACAGGATCATTTTAAACTACGATACATGTTAATCCAAGTTACTCTCTGTGTGTGCCAAATTTCATAAAATCGGTTTAGCAGTTTTTGCGCGAAGGAGTAACAAACATACTTGATCGCATTTATCATGTTAATAGGATTATATAAATTTTCGTTTGTTGATGTTGACCAGTACCTTGAAATTATGAACTATGTTTCTAAAAAAGAACCATCAAAATCGGTTGACTATTGGCACTCGGCCAATCGCATATCAAACATGAAAACAAAAAAAAATCATACAGTTGAATTGTTAACTGCCTTTTTTAAATCGGTTAAAAATGCAGTAATATTAACTATAACTCAAAAATCTAAAAATATAAAGTTGGCTTATGAAAAAACCTTGGAATCATATCCTACATTTTCAAAAAATAATCATCAAAATCGGTTGGCAATTAGCTGAGTAACCCCGTTACATTCAAATAAAACTTAAAAAACATACAGACGAATTTGAAATATCCACTTTTTTAGAGCCATATTGTTTAAGCCAGGGTACCTTTCATTTCAGGTAAAACCTTTTTGAAAAAAAAGGAAATTATTTATTTGCGGAATATGTGTAAAGATTTAAGTATATCAACATACTATACCATATTTTGGTGTGCAAATATTTTAGTATATTTTATAAAAAAATACTTAATTACATATTACTTTAAGCCTTACTTTTAGTATATACTATTTTATTTTTAGAAGCAATATACGATAACTTTATTTACTTTTTGTATTATTTTTAGCTTTTTAAATTTATAACTGGTTTAATTATTTGTGACCAAACATTTTAAAACTATCGTCAACCGGGCACATTTCCAACCCCAAGCAACATATTTTTATTAGAAAATTGAAAATAAACGCTTTCTAATTTTTTGTTGCCCGACCTGGGAATCGAACTCGGGACCTCAAGAAGTCAAGTCCGACGCCGGAGCGCTAGACCACAGAGGCTTTTTTGTGATAATGCAATAAAGAAGCACGACTCTAATGCTGGTGCTGGTGCTGGGTGTCTCTAAGTTGTTAGGGTAGGGCCTATGATTTAAACCTATCGTTCAAGTCCACCGACTAGTTAGTTCCCCCAGGGTCGGCACATATCCAATCCCGAGCAAAATTTTTTATATTAGAAAATTTGAAAAATCACGTTTTTTTATTGCCCGACCCGAGAATCGAACCCCGGACCTCATAGTGTCAAGGTCAACTCCTGGAACGCTAGAACACAGAGGTGATAGATAGACTACTAATGAAGGTAGTACTGGAGGTTACTCTCATAACATACATAATATTTTCAAATATTTCTGACGCTCAGACAGTCTTGTCAAGTCTTGACTTGACTTGACTTCTTGAGGACCAGGGTTCGTTTCCCGAGTCGATCAACCAAAAAATATTAAAAAATGTATATTTTTTTGTATGTTCTAATAAAAATAACGTTAATAAATATGCCCGGTTGGGCACATATATCCAAACCCGGGCAACCCTTGCCACCTATCACATTGTCTTCGGCTAGTCGTGGGTAGTAGTCGTGGTTGCACCTCTGCCTACTCCTTCGGGGATATAGGCGTGAAGGTACTTAAGTAGTCTATAGTTTGGCGGGTGTAACTTAAATATTGTTGTCACAGATGTCAAATCGGTAAAGTCGATTAATATTTTTTTTGATGAACCGACAGATAAAAAGCAAATCAGATTTAGTTTTTTTAAGTTTATATTACATATGATTTTATAGGATAATACTCAAAATCTATGAAAAGTATAACAGCGGAATCTTCATTCAAAGAAAAAAAATACTATCTTAAAGCCGTGCCAGCAAAGCAGCGCGCACAGGCTAGATTAGGGACAGGATGTAATACATTTTTTACACATTTATAATGGAAAAGATATTTTCACTATGTAAGAATAATAGTGATTATCATAAAAAGACCCACCCAGCGATCTTCCGGCGGAAGTACAGAGGCCGCGTTCCAATTCACTCACTGTAATTGAACTAAAATATATTAGATATGGATGATTTGAAATATTCTTGTTTGATTATCCTTTTAGTTGAAAACAGATAAGCTTTTACTTTCTAGTTCTTCGATCAAAGAAGTCTTATTTACTTATGTTTTATAAATTACTAGCTGACCCGGGAATTCCACCTTGAATATATCTACTTTAAGGGACGTGTACTTCTTGCTACCAAGAACTCCGGCTACTTTGCCTTTCCATTTCATAAAATGTGTGTATGTTTACCAGCAAAAAATACTATTAGTATAGATTTCGATGTTTTTATATAATAAATTGCATTGTTCGTAGTTTTAGAAATCTTACCTTATAAATTAATATTATGACTTCGCCTCTAAGATCCAGCGTAGGACTTGACTCGATGAGGTCCTGGATTCGATCCCCGGGTCGGGCAATAAAAATGTGTATTTTCAATTTAATAAAAATAGCATTGCCTGGGATTGGATTTGTGTCTGGTTGGCGTGAAGATATGTATGCCTATAGGCTTGCCTCCTATCAAGATAAAGGACTTAGTGTCTTCGGCTAGCCGTGGGAGATCTAGTTGTACTTCCGCCTACCTGTTCGAGATATGGACGCGAAGATACTGTTTTTATAAAACTCAATTTAAGAATTTTACTAGTTGTAACTCGCGGCTTCGACCGCAATAAGTTGAGATATAAGCTATTCTATATTTCAAATTGGATCAAACTGCACACAGTGTGCAAATTTCATTGAAATCGGTTGAGCAGTTTAGAATTCATCGCGTACAACAACGCGACGCGTAATTAACATAGTATCTTGGTAAGATTTCATTGTTTATCGTTAAATTAACAGGCACTCAAAAATGTATTACAGTTATATCTATTTTAAATAAAATGTCACTCACTCGTAGAACCATTCTTTTCTTTCTTTCTTTAGGTTTTGGCATTGGCGTTATCATTTTGCGATAAGTTAAGTAGAAATTTACATTAAATTTACCATAATCGAGATTCAATTACAATTAGTCATAAGTCGTCAATAAGTCATGTCAGGGTTTTGGGTAAAGCAGTGGCTTTATTAATCAAGCTCAAGTAGTGAGATTTAGCGGCAACGAGGAAATACACGACACGCTAATTTCATCTTGATTTTTCCATTTGTGCACTTTCACTGAACCAAAATAGGTAGTACAAAATGCCACCAAAATTGACTAATTTCACTCAATATAAACACGAAATTCAATAATTATGGAAAAAAACCGTGTTGGTCCGGGCTCCTTTGTAGAATAGACCATCTGCCTTCCTGTGCCAGGTAGCTCGTAAACGGCGAGCATAGGCTTACCGTCACTAACACCGTGACATCCTACTAGGTGGTAGAGTTTCGCAACGACTCACCCGGATTGGTACCACCGCCTTACCTATTCCTGCCGCCATTACGTCATGACGTGTTCCGGTTCGGAGGGTAAGGTAGCCGGTAAACTTACTTTTCTTCGAGGTCTACCATCCTGAGCTCAGGTTGGCAACGCACCATTACCACCTTTGGTCTCTCTAGGCGGCGGGAATTTCTTACCATCAGGAAATTCGTCGCTTATTTGCCTTCCCATATCATAAAAAAGACTGATATTTGTTGATCTGTATCTGTATGTACCATGCATACATAGCTTTTTCCTTTGGCAAGTTCTTTTTAAATGCAAACACTTGAATTTTAAAAGTTAGGAATCAGAACCATCACGAAATCCGTCTGCTTGTTTGCCTTCCAATGTTATATAAAAAAAGATCATATTTTTTCTCCATAGCGCCAAAACTTATGTGAATCATTCAATGAATTAATTAGAAACATATAAATTCAAATAAGCACTTTTAGTCAAAAGTAAAGATGTAGAAACTCAGGCAAAGTCACAAGAACGTTTTAGAAGTAAACATAAGCAGAGAACATTACAGAAACAACTTGTTTAATTTATGTTCTATTTCTAACATATTAAACATTTTTCTAACGCTGAAACCTTGTCGACTCGGCTTATTACTCTCTCGGACATATGACAGTTGGACTTGTCGAGCGATGCAACATGTATGTTAGAATGGGATGCAACCGACAATGAACTTACTTCATCGAGTACTTACAGGAGTTAAACTTAATTTCCTATATAATTCTAGTCAGCTCGCGTTCAGATCGAGTGGTGTTCTCTTGAATTACAGGGACTTTTAAAAAATGCGTCTGCTATAGTCTTCGTGAAATAAATATTTTATAGTATAAGTGGTTACAAAGATGGGACTATATACTTTTTATTCAATCTTAACCTTTTACCTAACAGTAAAAATATTCTGATTTACTCTTGGAAAAAAATTGGAGTATGTTTAACAAATGTTCTGGTCGGTTGGTAGTAAGGTAACATTTATAATTTAATATGTTGAATGAAACTTTTTATACACAAAACGTAACATTAAAAATGTTTAATAGTGCACGTTTAATACTCTGAGAAATGAAGCTAAGAATATTTTCAACCACCACAGCTTACAAACGAAAAAAATCCACATTGAAATCAGTCTATTTCTTTATGATACCAAAAACAGACACACACAGAGATGTCAAACACCCCTCTTTTTACGCCCGGGGTTAAAGCTAGTCATTTTTTCGCTTTGAAGCTTGAGCGATATTAGAAAAAATAACCAATTGCTGAAATTGGTTGAGTTAGTTAGACTGACCAAAAGAGCTGTTATTATGACAGCAGTATACAATCATTGTTAATACAATACATATATATATATATATATATAGCTTTGGCAAATCAGAAACAAAATTTTAGATCTATATGTTTATAATATTTATATTCGTATTCTTAAACCTCCTGAGTCAAGTTTTTTCAATTCGACCTTTTTAATCCTGTATTAATTTAATCTTGTAATTGTTACGTCCACTACATTTTTTTAATTCAAATAATACCAGATTTTCTTTCGTTTTTTCCTTAACGCGTAGTTCATTGTCATACTGGTACTTGACAAACTAGAATTACTGCAGGTGTCCTCCCTGTCTATCTAAGTAACGTACATCTCGGATAAGCAATAACAAGAAATATACTTGAGTTGCAATCGGCCTGCAAATGGCTTTTTATATAATACTTTTCCCGCATAGTTTTTAGATTGTGGAAAAATATAAAGTTTTATATAATTTTTTACGATACATCAATTCAGCCGGCCCGGAAACGTTTTTTACATGATAGCGAACAAGCACGCGGCTTTCCTGATGACAAAAGACCACCTTAGCTTAAAGACACCAAAGATGTTACATAGCAGTCGACTGCCCAGTTACGACTGACTGTGTGTAAATAAATACATAACCACTAGCAAATTAGGCAAATTGAATGTAAGCCCAAAGTAAATAACGTGCTTGTATTCTGGGTATTAGTCCATGACATACATAATAACCCTTTTCGTCCGTTTTGCTAAGCGCAGTGAACCAATATCATCACGATATGTTTAAATATAATTCAATATTGAACACATATAGGTCCTTCCATAAGAGGTACTCTGGTTTTCGATAATGTTTACATCTAATAAAATATATCCACAAGAAAAATAGTGACTCAAATAACTTTCAATATTTTTTATGATATTGGAAGGCAAATAAGTAGACGGATTCTTGATACTAAGAAATTCACGCCGCTTAGAGACACCAAAGATGGTAATGGTGCGTTGCCAACCTGAGGCCGGGATGTTAGGCCTCGAGCGTAAGTAAGTTTCCCGGCTACCTCACCCTCCGAACCGAAATACGTTAACATCAAACACTGACGTTATGGCGACAGGAATAGGAAAGGTAAGGTACAAATCCGGGCGAGTTGCTGCGAAACTCTACCACCTAGTCAGATGTCACGGTGTTGGTGAAGGCAAGCCAATGCTCGCCTTTTACGAGCTGCCTGGCAGGAAAGCAGGTGGTCTATTCTGCAAAGGAGACCGGACCAACTCGGGGAAAAAATAATATGTTACGTTTAATGTACGAATGAACTCTTCCACTTAAAAAAACGACGAGTTGCACTCCGGGAGTGCCGGCAGAAGTGAAAACTTAAGGTTAAGTTTAAAATATTAAGGTTAAAATATTAAGGTTATACAGATTTGATATTTTGGAATGGTTAGGGAATAATTTTGCACGAATTGCTTTAATTATTAGTTTGAAAGTACTATCATTTATGTGGTAGAATACAATATTCACTTATTGCGCTATCATACACAAACATGACAACACGAACATTCGCGCAAGCGCCCTGCGCCGTCTTACAAATTTTCATCTTACGAAATTTCAGGTCACGTGTAATGACGCGAGATTAAGAGTTTTTACCCATTCCTAAAAAAGTGCTCAACGCCGCTGAAAAAGTTTTTACTTCAAAAACAAATTCACGAATTGTCAACCTCCTCCCTTTTGCCGGTCTTTTGCAGGTTAAAATTTAATATGACAATTTCCTCACGAAACCAACAATAGATATAACAGACCTACAAAGTTTTGGCGCCATCGAGAGAAAAGATGGTCGAAGTTTTTTCATAATTATTGAATTTCGTGTTAATATTCAATGAAATTAGTCAATTTTGGTGGCATTTTGTACAATTTTGTTCAGTGAAAGAGCACAAAATATGAAATAATTATTAAGAAATTAGCGTATCGTGTATTTCTTCGTTGCCGCCAAATCTCATTACATGAGCTTGTGTAATGAGGCCACCGCTTTACCCAAGAGCCTGACAAGACTTCCTGACGACTTATGACTGATGACTAATTATAATTAATTGAAATTAATATAAAATTCGATGCAAATTTCTGCTTGACTAATGGCTAAATACTAACGTGAAGGCCAAAACCCAAAGAAAGAAAAGAACAGACCTACAAAGGGCGGTCGCGTCATAAAAACTTCGCCGACGAGCACCCAATTAGGTACCTCGCCAAATCCTAATTTAATGACCGGATTTTGTTATAACTAAGGAAACCGCAGATTATACCGTGTTTTGACTGACTTTCTTAAAGGCCTTCCCTGTTTCATCAGTTTGTTAACTGACCCGAAAAAGAAGGTGGAGTTTCTCAATCCGACAGTATGTTTTTTATATTATGTTTTTTGTATGTTTGTTACGCGATTAATCCGTCATTAGCCAACCGATTTTGATGGTATTTTTTATAAACGTACGTCATAATTCCGACGTGGTCCCATGTTCATTTTGACATGAACCGACCGATCCGAGTAGGATGTTGATAAAATTTATGAGCGACCAGTTCAGAACCATTTGCAAGCAGCAGAGATCTTTTAGTTAATTTTTAATATTTTACAAACACAATTCATATACTCTACAGTTGCAGTATATGTAACTTCTTCAAATTGTGTGATTCTTATCTTCACAGCGCCATCTCTTAACAGTAAAATACAATTAATTTAGGTGTTGGAGTTATAGCACCAATTAAAAATAACTACTTACTAGATCTCGTTCAAACCAGTTTTCGTTTCAAGTTTACATGGTTATGTACATCATATTATGCTTTTTTAATTTTACGGAACCCTAAAAAGAATAACTAAATCGCGACGTAGTACCAAATGAAATGGTTTGAGTCCGTTTTTGCAGTTTTACTGCGCATTTGAGTCGGTTTTTGCAGTTTTACCGCCCTTAATTATTGGGTTTTGGAAGTGCCAGTATAAAATCAGGTGATTCTGTCAGTATGTCACGGAACTAGAATAACAGCACAGTCTGCAAATAGTAAATGATCAAAGGCAAAGCTGCAATGCGTATCTGTTTGACTGTTTATCTTGTTGGCTCCTAACCAAATCTGTAAGTGGAGAGGGTACCTACTGTTTCGTAACTATCATTAATAATATTATTTGTAACAGTTATGGTTTGCCTTTTTACCTGTTTTATTTGGAAGTCTAAAAAGGAAGAGGTTCTTAATTCGTATACATTTAGTTTTTTACCAGTCGCCTGTGTGGTCTAACGGTTCAGTTGTTGGACTTGACTGTATGAGTTCGAATTCCGGGTCGGGCAACATAAAGAAAATTCGGTTTTTCCGATTTTCTAATTTAAAAAAAAATTTGCTCGGGATAGGATATGTGCCCGGTTGGCGATAGGCTTGCCACCTATCACATTGTGGGACTTATTATCTTCGGCTAGTCGTGGGTGCCCTGGTTGTGCCTCTGTCTACCCCTTCGGCGATATGGGCGTGAAGACACTTTACTTTCTATTTACCAACAAAATTTCGTGATATTTTGACGGATGGTCGTGACTCGTAATTCTCAGGTGGTCCGTTATCACTATCACTACATAGTATAAAACAAAGTCTCTTCCTCTGTGTCTATGTCCCTTTGTGCCTAGTAAAATCCAAATTTTAAATTTTTAGGATCCGACAAGTGGGTTTTTGAGGTATACATAACATTGATTTTTTAAAGCAATTTCTTTTCCAGCATTAACCATTCCAAAATATCAAAAACGCACAACATTTAAATTTAAGTTTCCACTTCTACTAGCACTACCGATTTTTTTTAATAAAACGACGATATGTTGAAATATTTGAACGTGTTCAAAATAATTTTGAGTACCCTAAGAATATCTTTTTTGTTTTTTCTTGAAGGAATACTTTGAAACTAAATTATAAATAGCCTTTATGTAGCCTTTGCAAGACAAATATTGCTTATTCTTGAATCAGCACAAAAGGCACCGCATACTCACCAGGGCACTGAACTGTGGAGCTGATAAGTTGTCCTTTGGCCAATTACATGGAGTAAATCCTACTTAAGGCTAGCAATCGTTACTATTCGCTTTGGGGAAAATACGAATACATATTTTAATTCAATACACCAAAAAGTTGTAACATTCTTTATACTAGAATTTTTTCCGGAAAGACTATTGCAACATTAGTATAAAAAAAGTTATTCAGGTTTATGAAAATGTTTACGTTATCACTACATAGTATAAAATAAAGTAGCTTTCTCTATTCCTATGTATGCTTAAATCTTTAAAACTACGCAACGGATTTTGATGTGTTTTTTTAATAAACAAAGTGATTGAAGATAAAGTTTTATGTGTATATTTATACCCGTGCGAAGCGGGCGGGACGCTAGTTATAATATAAGTCAAAAATGACTTGTCGGTTTATGATATAATTCTTATTACACCACCTCAGAATCATAAGTTGCTTTTCAAAAAAAGAATTAACTATCAAATCGCGGTTTGGTAATAAAAAAATCTCAATCGATATTAAAAATCTTTGTTTATTTGCAAGAGCAAACTTTTTAGGTTCTGTTACCATCTGGTCTGGATCTGATAATAAAATACCATTAAAACTGAGCAAAAAATACTCATTTTTTGTGTACGTACTGTATGTACTCTGAAAGTATTTACTTAATTGAAAGAGCATACTCCTAATTTACACCAATTTAGGGTCTGATCATGGAATCCTCATCGAAAGTCGAGGAAAATGCTCTATTTTTAAACCAAATACAAATAAGAGGAGGTTTCCCTTTCGATTGCAGTTTTGTACTCGTCTTAGTCTTATAATGATAAGAATTTTATGAATTATCAAATCGCGACGTGCTAGTTAAAATGGAGCTTAATTTTTGCAGTTTCACTGCATTGAAATTATTTATTAAAATAATTTGATTTTTTCCTGTTTTTTTATTATTAATAAAAGGCAAACAACAAACGAATTTCCATTTAGTCCAGATCTCTGTCCATCACGGATTTTTTTTTCGTGTTTTTGAAAATATAAAATAAGTATTGTCGACTTATTTTTAATAGAAGAAACTGTATTTATAACTCAGAATGAACGAGTTTATATAAGTAGTATTAAGTAGGTACATAAAATCGTCGCAGGGTTAACTATAGCCGGGTAGCCTGTTTTGTCCCCTACCATTACGTTTTTGCCATTCGAATCGAATTAAATATTGTTGTATTTTGGAATTTGTTTAATTACAATAAAAATATCTTCACGCCTGTATCCCCGAAAACGTAGACAGTGGTATAACTAGGACAACTACGATTAGCCAAAGATAATTAGTCCCACAACATTATAGGTGCCAAACCTATCATAAACATAATAAACATACATAAACAATAACATAAATAAACACATGAAAATCAGATTTTTTTTATTACATAGCGAACAAGCACACGGCTCTCATGTTGAGAGATAACCATGGCATACAGACACTACACTGTCATAGGTGCGTCGCTATCTGTAAGTCGGACCGGAAGATGACACTGGTGGCAGGAATAGGTATCCCTACTCGGAGGAGTTGCAACATAGCACTCCACCGTCAGTGGTCTTATTGGTAAGACCCATGAACCTTTACTCGCCTCTTGCGAGCTGCCTGGCCGAAAGGCAGATGGTATATTTTACATAGTATACAGTACAAATATTTAAATTATGCGCTTCGGCTTTACAATTTCACTCTTTTTACACTTTATAAATTTATTTTTAAATTGGCTGACCTAATCTAAACTTAAACGAAGTGATTAATTATGTGTAATATCAATTCAGATATAACTTAACTGTTTAATTGTTTTAATTATAACATTAAAAAATATAAGTAGGTATATGAGTTTTGCGTAGTCCAATCCGAGAATTGAGGACGAGATCTCATGTTATCAACGCTATAGCAGAGGACTAGACAAAAGAAACGATGTTTAATCATGGCATATGATATTGACAAATAAACAATGTCTTTGTCTATTGTTTAATATTTAGCGTATTAATCGCAGTTGCAACTTGCAAGGGATGGAGGAAGTTTCATCTACATCATCAATGTAGTCTTCTTTGGTTTGGTTATTTCACTATAATGATTGCTTGTCAAACTTGTTCTTCAGAGGCGATACAAAATCATGCGATGGCTTAACTTAGTAAAATTAAATTTTGCATGTCATGATTTTTATGTATATTTGTATGTTTTTAGTCAATTTGAAACAGGAGGATTTTATGTTTTTTGTGTTTGTTTTGTTTGTATGCAATTCGACTTTGTTGTTTTTGTTTGTTACGCGATCACTCGGCCAAAAATCAACCGATTGTCATAATTCTATTTCAGAAAGATTGGTGATGACTCCAAGGTGGTCCTATGGTAATTTTATCGTGATCCGATTAATAGTTTTTTAATTAAAGTTAGTATTTTTTTGTGTTGACGACCTTATTACGGTTCCCAATTAGGGGGTTTCCCCCCAAATTTAGGGGATAAAAAATTGGAATGGTTTTTTTTAGGAGGGATATATTTTTAGGGGTATTAGGGGTAGGGATTTTTTATTTCGATTATTTTTTTTATTTATTAGAAAAAATGATTATAAGAGCAGTTCTGAATCAGAAAAAAATGAAATTATGTTTCTTTTTCAAGTATTTTTTTTTAAGATTATATTAAATATTAATTATGATATTTGTCTAGGTGAATTTAAGAGAAATTACGCGAATTTTAATGGTTTTTTATTTCAGCATTGGGGAGAAAAAAAATCTGAGAGTTGGGAACACTTTACCTTATATAACTGATGATGTTCATGAAATTTATGTTCATTTCGGATTATTTGCTATCTATTACGAAAGAATTATCAAATTTTGATGGTACTTAATAAAGTAGTTGGAGTCGGTTTTTGTAGATTTGTTGCGCTTAATTATTTTTGTATACCTTCTCTTTTGCGACTTCTTTTTACACACTCATATAATAAATACCTCAAGTTAGAGACAAGTTAGATAGTAAACTAGATCATTCGAGAACCGTTGGTAGGGCTTAAGGCGCGTCGTACTAGTCACGGACGGGAAGGTCAATGTTCCTGCAGGCTTCTGCTCGCCTAGTACATAGCA
This sequence comes from Calephelis nemesis, assembly GCA_002245505.1. Lineage (NCBI taxonomy): Eukaryota > Metazoa > Arthropoda > Insecta > Lepidoptera > Riodinidae > Calephelis > Calephelis nemesis. Next base: position 156,156 of record NJDD01002034.1, on the reverse strand, counting down.
TATATACGGAGTTATCAGGACAAAGTTATTTTGCGTCTGTTCGCTTGCTTTTCAAACTATTATAGCTATGTTCAGGTCTCCCTCGTGTTGGTACTTTCCCTTAAAATGCCAACTCACCTGGATTGACCACTTTTTCTATTTAGCTGCAATTGTTTTAGCAATTGTCATATTTCTGTTTGTAGAGAATGGTAGCAGGTTAAGCAACTCGGGTATGGTTATCTTTTATTTCACCTTTCAGACTAAATATATAAAGGTGGCGAGCATATGTTAAGGCCATAGGAATAATCGCGGCTGTACCAATTCGGGCATCCTCTCAAAACTTCGCTTAGTCAAGGTCACGGTGCTAGTGATAAATCGACGTTCATCTCGTGTAAGCTGATTGATAGGAATACATTTGGCTCGACCGACTTATGACTTTTTCTTTGGCAAGCTGTCCCAAATACTACAAATTAAAACTTGGTCCGGGCTCCTTAGCAGACTTTTGCAGCTTGTAAAAGGCGAGCATAGGCTTGCCGTCACTAACACCTTGTCATCTGATTAGGTGGTAGAGTTTCACAGCGACCCGCCAGGATTGGTACAACTGCCTTACCTATTCCTGCCGCTATAACATCACCGCTTGTCGTTGACATGTTCCGGTTCAGAGGATAAGTTAGCCGATAAAAAAGTATTTTTTCGAGGCCTTACATCCTGGCCTCAGGTTGGCAACACACCATTATCACCTTTGGTGTATCTAGATGGCGTGAATTTCTAACCATCAAAAAATCCTTCTGCCTGGTTACCTTCCAATATCATAAAAAATGTGTCCAAGATAAAAGCATAAACTATCACGATTTTCACATATGGCACAATCAAGCATAAAACAGTTAGATTTTGATGGAACTGTGATTAAATAGACTTTCTAATTTGTAATTTTCAACCAACTATCACAAAAAAAGAGGGCGGTCTTAAATCGACATAGTTATCTTTTTATTTTAAGCGTGTTAGAATTTTTTGATTTATGAATCAATTTGTATGTTTTTTTTATTTTATTTGAAAGAAATTGTTTGTGATTTTTTAGTCCTGTTAAAATGTATTCAAGATGTATAAAGTGGTTCTGAAGAATAATAATGTTTATTTTTATCTACTTAAGAAGTAATATTGAAGTTTCAGCTCTACTGTATTTAAATTATAATTGGTCATTGACCATTAACAACATTAATATAATAGTAGCTGTTCCGTCGAACTTCGTTCAACTCTTTCAGCTTGTATGGGAAAATTTAAATATATTTCCTAGTTTCGTCCCAGTCGAATGGGATAAAAAGTATCCTATGTCGGTCCCTTGGTTTTAAGTTAACTCTCCATTAATTTTCAGACAAATCGGTTCAGTGGTTCTTGAGTTATGAATAGTGAAACTAACACGACTTTCTTTTATACACATATACAAATAGTTGTAGTACTAATGAAGACGAATTTTCTGCAATTTATAGGAGAATTTGCAGGACTGATTTAAAAAAGATTTGGCTTTTTGGGATTGTCTAAGACCTAAATAGCAGAATACCTATTAAAAAAAATGAAAAAGTGAGGCACAGGGCGGGCGGTATGAGTTCAGAGGTAGAGCTAGTAATAAACATATTGACACAACCAAAATTTAACAGTTCCTTTCCTTGTACTTTGGATATCAGTTAACGACACAAATGTCTTATACTTAAATAGATACCATTATAAATTTAATAAAAACTCAAATCCAGAAAAATAGACATGTATGTACTTTCATCACATAAATGCCTGCCTCCGTCGCGAATCGAACCCCAATCCATCTATACGTAGATTTAGGTATATGTGGTAACCCCTCCGGCAACAAGACGGTCTAATTATTAAGTAGATGATCTGGTTCTAGCCACAGACTCGTATATCATCTGGTTCTATAAAAAAAAACAATCAAGTATTCAAATTATACGAAGTGCACGTAAAGTGAACCGGCCGTGACTTATGTTACATCTCGGCTTACATAATACACGTTCCCACCTATGCATTGTCTATTGTTGTCTCGTTCTATCAACAATGGATAGAGCGTGATAGGTAAGGGAGTGCCGCAGGGTGCTCATTTAGGGCTATTGTTTTATATTCTTTATATAGGTGGTAATACTGACACACATTAAGCAGATTTTCTTTTTCGTGTTGAAATATTCTTTATTAAAACATTTTGGCACTTTAAAAATAATGTAGAAATATACAATGAAAAAGGACTACTGTTAATTACGAAATTAGTTCATTCCAAGTATATTACTGAAAATTTGGCTATACACATCACTTTTACATTTTGTAGAGCTCGCTGTTATGACAAGACGGCCATTTTAAGAATTAATCATTTATCATATAATTTACAATTTCAGTATGTTAGCTACCAACATTTTTAAGAAGGCAAAACTTTTAAGAATGTAATAAGAAAAGTGAACTTTACATTTTCACAATTAAAAAAAAAACGACTTGTGTAATACATATCTAATAAATTCCAAGCACGGGTAAAATTTAAATATCTTAAAAGCTAACATTGTTTAATATTTGGATTTTATACCAACAATAATCCATAAAATAAAACTTAAACGCCTGTTGAACTAAACACTGTCTAAAATTGACATCCAACCAATGATATGCACATGGATGACGTGTGAACATGTCATTGGTCGAGAATCCAATTTTATACACTGTGTATAAACCTCAGATAAAGTAGGGATACTTTATCTGAGGTATAAACGCCTTTTCAACACGTTTTTTTTAATAAGATGGCTAGTGCTTTAACAATTTCAATGCCGACAGGTTAGTTGTTACTGGCCATACAATTTTATCTGTACTTTCCATAAAAAAAGTTAAGCGACAGTTACGTGATCTTGGTCAAACTCTTGTTAAAGAGTATTTATATTCTTTGGTCAAACAAATCGATCGCGAAACGCTCCGGTATTCGCTTTCTAATCGTTCCGCCACCATTGTTGATAAGCTTCCTTTATTATACAATAATTAGTTTACTTTCATTTTTTAATTACCTATTTAACGGTGTTATTGATTTTACTAGGTGGATAGGAGGTGCGATACTTGTGTTAAGGAAATTTGATTGCAAATTCAAAAAACTTCAAAAACACAATGTTTTAAAAAGTAAGCTGAGTTAAGACCGTGCACTTCTAGTTGTCTTCTTACCCCGTGTTGGTCCGGGCTCATTTGTAGAATAGACCATCTGCCTTCCTGTGCCAGGCAGCTCGTAAAAGGCGAGCATAGGCTTACGGTCACTAACACCGTGACATCTGACTAGGTGGTAGAGTTTCGCAGCGACTCACCCGGATTGGTACCACCGCCTTACCTATTCCTGCCACTATAACGTCATAACGTGTTCCGGTTCGGAGGGTAAGGTAGCCGGTTAACTTACTTTTGCTCGAGGCCTAAGATCCCGGCCTCTGGTTGGCAACGCACCATTACCACCTTTGGTGTCTCTAGGCGGCGGGAATTCCTTACCATCAGAAAATCAGTCTGCTTCTTTGCCTTCCAATGTTATAAAAAAAACTTACTTTTTGTTGTATTCGATACTATTTAAATAATAATATAATGTCGCACTTGTGCTCTAGTGCATGTTTTCATGGGAATCTGGGTTCAACCACCGGGTAACATAAAGAAAAGAAAGAAAAAAATATGTTTGCGGAATAAGTATGAGTGTTACAAAATTATTTAGGTGTTTCTACATATTGTACCAACTTGTGGTGTGCAAATATTTTAATACTTATTAATCAAATTAGTTATTTTAATTATTTACTTACTATTTACAAGCTATTAATTATTGTATTGTATTGTGGTTAGTTATTGTATTGGTTACAAAATTATTTATTGATACAAACCATTTTTAGAATGTAAATTAATTTATCTCTATCTACCGTAAACTACTTCCGTAAAATGTGATGTTTTAATTTTCTTAAAAAATGAATTGATACTCGTAGATTAATTTGATATATTTGGCCCGGTTGGCGATAGGTTTGCCATCTATATTGCGGGGCTCAAGGTCTTCAGTTAGTCGCGGTTGTCCTGGTTGCATATCTGCCTATTCCTTTGGGGGTACGGGTTTAAAGATACTTGTTTATTATATAGCATAATATACCTTCTACCTTTGTGAATGATTAGCTACTTCTCATTTTTTTAAAATAATGCTATTTATTTTAGACTGTATAAAAGTACTTAATTTTCCTTGAATTGAGCGTTTTTGATGAAACTTCTTCTACGTCGTGATTTATTATTAACAATAATAATATATGGATATATCATTACTGTTTAATAAAGACTATTTTGAGGAATTGTAGGTTTTTGGTGACTATTTTGTAATCCTTTCGATTTCGAAAGTACGAAAAACGGAATAAAAACAAGGTGAAATTTGTATGGCAAAGACTTATTATTTTATGTGAGTGATTAGCGACCAAACACATAGCTCTCCTGGGGGCTGCTTACGTAACTTAGTGGCCAACAAATGGGTAAAGCGTATTTCAAATAGCTGTCAATTGACGTGTTTTATATTTGCTATCTCCAGTAACCAACAGAAATACAAAGGATGTAGCAATTACAAAACACGTCATTTGACAGCTATTTGATGTACAGTTTTGCCATTTAAGTTGGCTACTGAGATACGTAATCAGCCCCCTGATGGTTAGATTGAAATAACCTCAGATAAAGTATCCCCGAAATAACTGTGGCATATAGACACCATAGATGTTACAGGTGCGTCGCTGTCATGTGGCCGGGATGTTGCGCCTATTGTGGAAGTCTACCGGCTACCATACCCTCCGAACCGGAACACATAAACTGCAAGCACTGAAGTTATGGCGGCT
>NJDD01002034.1:106809-151273 GCA_002245505.1 Calephelis nemesis | reverse complement strand
TGCGAGACTCTACCACCTAGTGCTGTGAGACTCTACCACCTAGTCTGCGAGACTCTACCACCTAGTAATGCGAGACTTTACTACCTAGTGCTGTGAGACTCTACCGCTTAGTCTGCGAGTCTCTACCACCTAGTTCGATGCTGGAAAGTTGAAATCTGTGCTCAAGTTGTCATCATCTTGTCAAAACCTGGCTTGAAGTTAGAGTATATTTGATTCAACATTTTATGACTCATCTTGCAATAATATTAAATTTTCGGTTAAACGATTACCTACATTATTTTACGAGCGGAATCAAAAAACAAACAAATTGTAACGTATGTTATAAAATAACCAGAACTATGTAAAATAGTGATGTGAAGCAACGTTTGCGAATATCCGTGAATTTTATTGAGTTATTTTGATGAAACTTCGTCATCTTAAAAGTCCATTATTAACAACTAGCTGTTACCCGTGGCGTTGCCTGCATGGTTAATGGTTCCACAGGAACATTTTTTCGGGATAAAAACTATCACATTTGTTAATCCCAGTTACCCTCTATTTGTGTGCCAAATTTAATGAAATAGAATCTATACTTGCTATCGTCGGCACTTGGTGGAATTAAATTTCATCTTTAGTTTCAAAGTGTATAGTGGATGAGTACAAGTGTTTTACTTCTAAAAAGTGTATAAATTTTATGAAAATCTTTTCAGTAGTTTTTGGAGAAGGAGTGAAGTTCTTCTGAACCGATTGTAACGGAAGTTGTTTTGTTAACTGCCGGAAGTTAGCTTGACGTGAATCGCGATTATCATATAGATTTTTTAAAATATCTTCAATGTAGAGAGTTCACTCTAGTCCTGATATATTATGAATAGAGATATCAACTACCTGTTGTTCGTGGCTTCGAGAAAACTTCTTTAGTTCTCCCGCGGGAACTTGTTGAGATATGTCGGATGATCGGGAGATGTTTACGAAGAAACTTCTCCTGGCAAATAGCAAACAACACTTTCATGTAAACTTTTATATTCTATTAGACCTCTTTAGTGGTGGCATTAAAATTTTTTTAGGGAAAAGAAAGCGAATAAACACACGACTTTCCTAATGGTAAGATAACTTTGACTTATAGACACCATAGATAATAATAATAATTCTTTATTGTACACAAGTGAAATAACACAAAAGAATAAGAAATTTTTAGGAAAAAATGTACAATAGGCGAGCTTATCTTGTGAAGAGATTTCTTACAGGTAACCCTAGAAAGAAAATTTGAACATAAATTATTTATTCTGGTTGTAGTGTAGCTAGTTAGATTGTAGGTGAATCGCATGTCCTATGAACGGGCCATGTTAGGGCGGTTGTGCGAGCCAACCGATAAGGTATAGCTTCCTGCCCTCCGAAATGGAATATGACACCGTCATAGGGTGGCAGGTAAGGCGGTGAATCTCTTCCCGGATAAGTTGCAGCAAGGAACTTTGCCTCCAGTGCAAGTTATCTTGTTCATAAAAATCCATTACAACTTATCTCGCCTCTTCGCTTCCAGGCAGGAAGGCTTCTTGGGACAGAGCTTCCAGGTAAAAGATTTATTCTACAAAGGAGAGTCGGACTAACACAGGGAAATTTAATCTGGAAATTGTTGTTATATTTAGCTGTTTATGAATCTTAGTCAGAAAAAGAGGGGTGTTATAAGTTTGTGTGTATTTGTGTTTGTGTCTGGCATCGCAACTTTTAATTAGATGGATTTCGATGCAGTTTTTTTTTTGTTTTAGGGTGATCATTCTTAGCTATATTATAAAGTAATGTAGGAGGTTAAAAAAGAGTATCCATAGTCCATATCCCCGAAGCGGTAGGCAGAGGCACAACCAGGGCACCCACGGCTAGCCGAAGACACTAAGTCCCACATTGGCAAGCCTATCGCCAACCGGGCACATATCTAATCTCGAGCAATGTTTTTTTATTAGAAACTTGGAAAAAACTAATTTTCTTTTTGTTGCCCGACCCAGGATTCGAACCCGAGACATCCAGCGGTAAAGTCCAACAACTGAACCGCTAGACCACACATATAGGGGGTTAATAAACATTTTTGAATGTTAGGATTATGTCCTTCTGTGTTAACAATAATATTACATCAAAATACACACAGCATAAATACGAGGACAACGTGTTAAACTTAAAAAAAACTCGAGAGTCATCTGGGTCACAAAAATACCTGTACCTTGCGAAAACTGAACCAAAAGCTCATGGGGTCACTACACGGTGGCGGTCAAATCGGATTAGGTATAAAATATCCGCACGTAGTGGACATCACTTGAGGTTAGAGCGAACTAGTTTATGATGATAGATGCGCCAAAAGAAACCAAACGATTATTGAAGCTGCGGATTGAAAGATGGCGTGTGGGCCGCGCAGTGAAACCCGATCGGGTGACCATTCTTTATACTATATTTTTTAACCCTCGATGGAAAAAGAGAGGTGGTGTAAGTTTGACGTGTCGGTGTATATGTGTGTAGCATTATAACTCGTGAACGCAAGGATCGACTTTTTTGCGGATTTTTTTGTTTGAAAGCTGACTTGTTCGAGATAGTTCTTAGCTACATTACATGTAGAGTATTACGTAATCTGTTCATACGTGATACGGTGACCAAGGAAAAGAGAGTGTATTTTTTATAAATAATGAACGTGAACGTATGAAACAATTTCATTTATTTTTTGTTGTATTAATTATTGTATCTTGGGAACAGGATAATGTTCTTGTATTTTTTTAATTTACAGAACTATAAAATTTTAGAATTCAATATAAAACCAGTTCGTTATATATTATAAAAATATACCGCAAAGAGCAAACACCGGGGCTCGAGTTTTCTGTTGTTTATGGGCGTACTTCTTGAAAAGAGCTTGACTGATTTTTTCCAAGGTTTTTTACTGGATTGGTACCACCGCCTTACCTATTTCTGCAGCCATAACGTCATGATGTTCCGGTTTGGAGGGTAAGGTAGCCGGTAAACTTACTTTTGCTCCAGGCCTAAATTTTACAGGTGCGTTTTAATAATAAATAATTAAAACGCGCCTGAACACAGTTCTATTGTTGGCATATTTGTCATTTTATTAAAAAGTGCTATACCTATATGCTATAGGATTTTTTAAATCATAAAAAAACATTAAACAAAGTTATGTTAAATGTACTAAGAACTTTTTTTGTTACAGGTAATGGACTGCACGATTACACTTGGGAAAATTAACATGTGGAATAATTTAGGTGTTTCAAAATATTGGTGAGCTTTAAACTAAAAATTTCTAAAATAGTTTTTGGTTACTCCAAAAAATAGTCGACTAATTGTCGGCAAGGTATAATTATTTTCAATTGTCGGTAAATTGGCAATTGTCGGTAATAACTGTGTGAGGATTTTATATGGGGCAAGAAAAAATCTGAACTATAATGCTCTAATGGTGGCCTAACGCATCTGTGACACTCCTGGTGTTGCTGATGTCCGTGGGCGGCGGTGATCACTTTCCATCAGGTGACCCGCTTGCTCGTTTGCCTCCTGGAAAATATATTTAAAAAAAAGATTAGCTTAGACTGGTGTGAACAGATGTGAGATAAAAAACAAAATAATAGCCAGTAATAGCTTTATCAGCACAATTTTGCGCTAAATGTTTTTATATTTTTTTTACAATTTCATTTTTTTCTGACACAATTTTCCGATGCACGCCTAGCATACATAGCCCGTTTTAACGGTTTTCGGTTATCGTTGACCTCAGCCAGGTTTTGCGGATCGCAACATAGAAAAGTGTCTTTCTATATTACTTATTATACACGGCTGTGCCAATGATTGTTTTTTTTAACTGATTAATAAAGTGTAATTTTTAGCCAACGAAAAAACGGAAGCGGTTCATAGTTCCATTTCAATATTTTTTTTATGTTAGACCACGTATAATTTACTAAAGAGGACTCTAATTTTGATATCTATATTTTATAGGGTGATTCCATATAATTTTAATGGCAACTGGTTCAAAGCTGTTTGATTTATATCTATTGTTATATATTTAATTGTTTATTTAAATTACAAAATACTCGTATTGTACATTGAACTTGGATGTATGATATTAAAGTAAAAGCTGGTAAATGCTCTTTAAGTAAATGTTGTACAAATGCGGATATTAGTAGTGTTAGTTTTAATTATTTGTAATACAACTATGGAATTATAGCCATTCGCTTTGAAACTTCGCATACATTCAGCAGGGTGGTTGGACCAATGTTATTTATGATTTTCAAATTAGTTATAAACTAATTCTAAGTAAACTCTCTTCTAGTTTTGGGGGAATATGATTTTTTTACTTAATACGCTATTACTCAGAGCCCAACAAATGGAATTTGCTGGTTCATCAGTGGTAGTGACATATGTCACAGTTTGTTGGTTATACTTAATGATGCAAAAGTTTTTAAAGCCTTCACTCCGTGTTGACATCGCTAATTCGTAAGTTGCGATGTGGAAATAAAATTGGAGTCGTTTTTTGCAGTTTTGCTTCTCTTAAAATATTCTAGATCAATATTTAATACAAATGCTTCAACGTGTTAGGTATCACAATAATTTTAAATGAAAAAAAAAACAAACTGACTGACTTTCATGCCGGATCTTCTCAGTATGTGGCCGCCTTCCGATCCGGTGGTAGATTTTAGTGTTATATGTATAGACGCGTTACAGGTGCCTCTAGTAAGGTTAACGTGACATAAAATATTTTCTATTCTAATAAGTAATTTACTACTACTATTACTACTTTTAATATTATTAACTGCTGTTCATATTTTTACTGTTATTCAGACAGTGCTTGACAATGTTGAATGAAAGATGATATCGATAAGGGTGTACCTACATCAAATAGATTGATTTGATTTGAACGTCGTGCTATGGTTTGAAGAGTAAAGTCATTTACACAAAAGGTGTCTCACTCTAATGGCGATAGAGCACTCCAATAATGGCGTTGGAAATTAATTCAGAATATTTTACTACTTGTATCATAACATTCGCCTTAAATAAAACTGAAAAAACGACTCCAAATTCAATATAAATTCGCGATTTATTAATCTTTCTTCAAAAGATAGCTCCTGGATTCTAAGTTGATCGATTTCCTGCTGGTAAGAATTTTTCAAGGCCCATACATATTTTGAATATTGACATTCTATTGTCAATCTAAAGCCCCCTGTGTTTACAAATCTCTCATCTTGGAAAGCGACACTGAAGAATATGATTTTAACTATGTATTTAGGATTATGTAATGCGCTGTCAAATCCTACATATAATCCTATAGAAAAGATTTCCTACATTCCCAAGTACATATTATCATGGTAACCCTAGGCCTCGCATAGTGTTTACAATATCGTAAATATGGCGGCCGCGCATGCGCAGTTGGTCTCTTTATTAACTATACTTAATGAAGTGCGCGATCAATGGACTTGAAAATAAAACTCTACCGCGACTCTGCCAAGGTCGCCAGCTTAATTTGTAAAGTGTGAGCTGCACTCGTTTGAGCTTTGTCTGAGTTTTTAATGTTAAGACAAGGTTATAGGGTTTCACTGTTAATTTCATTGCTATGTTGGTACTTACATTTTATGATTTATCGACGTCGGGACGTAACGACCTAATCGCTTGCTGGTGATATAATTCACTAATTAATATAGCGTTGCATTTAAGTTTGCCAACTACGAACTTGCAAAATTGTAGTCTACTTTTTTTAACGTGTAGAAATCTTAAAGGATATGGATCAGGGAAAACGGCGGGGTATGACGGACTCCTGTAGAATCACATGGTGTCAACCCGTTTGAAAAGTGCTGGGACTGTGAGGAGGCTTTTGCATATATCCACTGTCCCAGCTAGACACGCGATCCCGGTCAAGGAAACCCTAGCCCGTTTACGGGGCTGCAGATCATCTAAAGTGGCGCGCGGAGACACAACTCTACCGACTCTATATCCCAGGTCTAATTATTATTGTATTAGCGATTTTGATATTTTCTTAATATATAATGAAAAAAGAGTTTTTTGATAGTTGTGAGTGGTGTTAAAAAAATTATAATGATTTTGACGATTTCATTTTATTTTATTTGAAAAAAAAATATTCCAAATTTATATTACGGTTAGGTTGGTTGACGGTATCGTCACGTTTGGTATAAAAATGCAGTTTTGAAATTTATAAGATAGCGAATAGATTGGCGACTCTTCATAGAGAACACTCGCATATAGACACTGTAGATGTTGCTGGTGCGTGGCTATTTTATATCCTCTAAATTATTTATGGAACTCTACTACTACTCTACCTTTAGCACAGTACATGACAGTGACGAGAACTGATTTTATGGTGGCGGTAATGAGTAAAATGATGTTATACAAGCTAGCTATACACAGATATTTACCGCCTAGAAAAAGGTGAGCTAGTTACACCTTTTACATCCTGCGCCTGTCTATTATTTACGTTATCCTCTAGAGTTTACTTCGTTTGTTATCAATTTGAAAAATTGCTCTCTCGTGTAATTATAATACAATAAGTTAATTAGCTGGTAATGGCAACTGAAAGATATATCATTCTTTCTGGTTGTCAATATTTATTTCGAACTAGCTGCGAACTTCATTTCATGCGGTCAGTTTATATAGGAAAAATTATAAGATATTTTTTTAGTTTTCTGTCAAATGATGGGGATAAAAAGTATCCCATGTCAGTCTCCAGGTTTTAAGCTACCTCCCCATCAATTTTCATCCAAATCGGTTTAGCCGTTCTTGAGTTATAAATAGGGTAAGATGCACACCTTCTTTAATATATGTAGATAGATTTTTCTCTTTTTTTGAAGAACGATTCTGATCAAAATGTGATTTTGCCAATTAACTAAAACTTCTTATTATAGGGAAAGGAGATTAATTGTTGTCATCTTATAAAATCTTACTTTCTGGACTCTTACACGATATAATATTGAAGTTAGTTTTTAGCAGTTGCATTTAAAAATAATACTCAGAAAAAAGAAAATATCAGAATTTTAATGCAATCATATAAGCTTATATCTAACTCTTGACCATCTTCAGCCTCTTGACCCGCCTCTCTTACACTCGTGCACTCAACAGAGTATGAAATACACGCGTTTCCTTAAAAAATGTTTCCTTAAAATGTGTATGACGCTTAACCGACTTATAAAGTATGAGTAGAAAAGATAGATTCTTATATCCATATTTTACAATGAGTTCTTTTTAATTTGTAAAATATTTAAAAACGTACTATAAGACATCGTAGTATTATTACGTGAAATAAAACATTTGGACCCTTTTTAAGAAAATTGCGAGCACGGAGGACTGAAATTTGGCACACTTATTGTTTATGTATAGGAGAAGTGCAGAACGTTAATATTTTTCAATAATAATGCTTATAAAGTGCATTTAATCAAAAAATAAAATGTGCCACATACTGCCATGCATTTGACACACACAAACAAACATATTGATAATGATAAAGATCCCAAATGGCGCACAAACTACTACTTATATACTCATGAAGTTTGGAAATAAATTAGTCGGTCGTGATAAATGGTGATGGCGTTCTTATCAAAAATAATTTATATTGAATAACTTATATTTAACATGTATTATAGTCGAATTTCCACCATTGGGCGACCACGAATATACGTAAATCAATAAAAAGTAAAGATATGTTACGTTATTTTTAAAATTTTTATTTTAAGGCCCCATACTCAGTCAGCCAGAAGAGCCAATCACCGCAGTCCCCCGTTCCATGATTACTATGAAATATTGCGCTCTAAAGTAAACGTCTTAAGCGGCAAATCACTATTTTTGACACTATAAAAGTAATTTGAAAAAAGTATAAAAACTGAAACACTTGTCTTTTAGGTATAGTACTTATCTATGTTTATGTTAAATCTGGTGTCGATATTTTCATAATTGAAGTAGACACTTGGGTTTTGCTTTCAAAAAGGGTTAACTTTTTGATTTTTTTTCTATCGAGCAAAGTGAAATGAATCGTGTTTTGGAAACACTAGTCTTATAAAGCATATTCATGTGAATCTTGTGTATTTTTGTCACCAAGATCCATGATTGATTTGTATGAAAAAAACATTATACTGCTGACGTATTTTAGCGTATATGGCCCCTTAAGAATTTTATAGAATTGACCCCATCACAAATAGACGCTATGTTCCGAGGGGAACAATGAATTTCACTTGTTATTATGTTTGATTCCTAGTGACAATGTAGTTATTTCAATTATTATTTAAATTGAATATTTTTTAAATTTTTTTTTACCAGGTTTGAGTTTAGTTATCATTAATATAGTTAATTGTTTTTGCAAAAAACAACAGACTGTTAATGCGAACGTGTGTTTGTTAGTCATTCTTTTACGGGCAACGGATCGATGTTATTATAAAACTTTTGCGTGTGGAGATAATAGGCTGGTGAGAGAGTATTTTTAACTACCACACACATCTTTAAGCCAAGTCCCTTACGCGGTAAGCAGAGAGTATCGAGTGCCAAATCTCACGATGCTTGCAGATCTTTCTGGCTTCTCCGCATTTATTACCCGTTTCATACCATTTTGACTCAATAAGTACACGATATTCAATATATGAACATAAAAACTCCGTCATTATTTTTCTCTAAATCGCGCTGAAACTGCCCGTGTGCGTTAAAAATAAAACAAAAAAAATCTGTTATTTCGTTTTTGAACTCTTTCAACACTTATGTTTTTAAAGGAAGTAGCTGAGAGTTTTGGCGCCATCGAGAGAAAATATTGTCGAAGTTTTTTTATAATTATTGAATTTCGTGTTTATATTGAGTGAGATTAGTCAATTTTGGTGGCATTTTGTACAATTTTGTTCAGTGAATGTTCACAAATGAAATAATCATGAAGAAATCAGCGTATCGTGTATTTTCTCGTTGCCGCCAAATCTCACACATGGGCTTGAGTAATGAGGCCACCACTTCACTCAAGACCCTGACATGACTTTATGACGACTTATGACCTATGACTAATTTTAATTGAATCCCGATTTTGGTTTATTTGATGCAAATTTCAACTTGTCTACTGGCAAAATGCTTACGCGAATGAAAAAAACTAAAGAAAGAAATAAAAAGGAAAAAATATTTCAATGACTTTGGTTTTTAAAGGAAGTAGCTGCGTAGTTATAAGTTAAGTACGTTACCCATCAGCCATAGCTCAAATTATTTAAAGACAGCCTCAAGGTTATGTTTATTTTTGGTTCACTCACACTCTACACTGTAAGGCATTGAGTACTTCCTTTTCTGTTCAGTCAAAAAATTTTACTACTAGCGGTCCGCCCCGGCTTCGCACGGTTATGAAAAATAAATATAAACCTTCCTCTTCAATCACTTTATTTTTAAAAAACCGCATCAAAATCCGTTGCGTAGTTTTAAAGATTTAAGCGTACAAAGGGACTTATGGACAGAGGAAGCGACTTTGTTTTATACTATGTAGTGATTATTTCTTTTTTATGTTATTACTTAACTTTTATGGAAGCGAGAGCCAGGTTTATCAAAAAAATGCGTTAAGTAAGTTTAAACTGGCACTCGACACTCTATAGAAGGCCTTGGCGTGAAAATATGTATGTTATTATTATTAATATGCACACATATGTATATTTGATATAGTAAGAATAATATGCTGTTTTTAGACAGCAAAGATATAAATTCCTGATCCATGCTCTGGAAATCTCTCAGCTTTAATAAAAGGAATAAGGTCTGACTCTTTAAGGATCTTGACCTATCAGTTATCACTAATCAGTATTACAACTTCAATAGTACAAGTCGCCATGTTTAATCAAGCTGACTAATTGGTATAAAAACATGGGCTATTATCACTCCGCCATTTTGCATTTTCATAGAACAATACAAGTAGTTCAGTGCTTGCTTCCGTATACGTTCACCTCCCAGAGGAGGGTAATATTTTACATCAATAAATTGTTTCATTTGTAAAATAAAAAAAATGCTATTATGCTGTCATATGTCAAAATCATTTTTTAGTTTAGTAGTTAATTTGCCTCTTTCTGGGACTGGCTACGGCGACTTATAGGCCAATGTGCCATGTCTTTGGTATTAATTAAGTCTTTATTTCAGTCATTATAATCACTATTTACAAAGTCGTGTCTGGGTCTTGAGTAAAACGGTGGCTTCGTTACTCAAGCTCGATTATTGAGATTTAGCGGCAGCGAGGAAATACACGATACTCTAATTTCTTCATGATTATTTCGTTTGTGCACTTTCACTGAACAAAATTATTCTAATTCTCACCTGAATTAACCAGTTTCACTTAATATAAACACGAAATTCAATAATTAAGTACAAAAAACTACGATCATGTCTTCTCTCGATGGCGAAAAAATTCTAGTCGTTATATTAATTTGTAGTACCTTAACCTTATGTTAGTAAATAACATAAGGTTGGCTGACTAATTTATATGTCTAATATATAAAATTCTCGTGTCACCGTGTGCGTTATTGAACTCCTCCGAAGCGGCTTGACCAATTCTCATGAAATTTTGTGAGGATATTGAGTAGGTCTGAGAATCGACCAACATCAATTTTTCATACCCCTAAGTGGTGAGGGTGACTCACCCCAATTTTTTTAAATAAAATCACATTAAAAATGTAGCAGAACAACGTCTGCCGGTTCAGCTAGTCTAATATATAAAATTCTCGAGTCACGGTGTTCGTAATTGAACTCCTCTGAAACCGTTCGACCGTTTCTCTTGAAATTTTGTGAGCATATTGAACAGTTTTGAGGATCGGCCAACATCTATTTTTCATACCCCTAAGTGATAAGGGTGACCCACTCCAATTTTTTTGCTAAAATCACAATAAACGTATAGCAGAACAACGTCTGTTGGATCAGCTAGTCTATATATATAAATCAATTGCTGTTCGTTTGTCTCACTAAAACTCGAGAACGGCTTAACCGATTTCGCTAATTTTGGTTTTGAAGTATTTGTTCAAGTCCAGGGAAGGTTTAAAAGATAAGAAAAAGGAAAAAACTTGCGAGAAAACTAAGAAAAACAACATTTTACTTTTTCCCATACAAACTGAAAGGTTGGAACGAAGTTCGCCGGGACAGCTAGTAGGTAATAATAATACTCTAATTGTTAGAGCATTGTAAAGTGTAGTAATTTATTACATCGTTCTTTTCTTCTGGTGACAAAAATGGAAGTATTTAAACTAAATTTTAGCGCTGTAAATCTGCAAGAAACTGTCTTCTATTGCAGTAAGTTCTCTACGTACACAACAAATTAGTGTTTTCTTTGATTTTGCTAAGATTTCATCAGACGTAGTGACAGTTCGACCACCTTGACTGAGAGCTTTTCCCATACAAAAAGAAGTTTTACAATCGGTTTAGATATGACGAAGTAATTGATTAACATACCTACTTAAAAGAAATAAAGGAGTCGAACAGATAACCTTTTTGTTTTTTCTAATTCGATTAAAAAGTTAATTATATCACTCAATAGACTGCTAACAAGTGTAAGTATCGGCTTTTGCACATTATGTGTGTAGTTAAAATAACTAAGTCAATTCTTTACTCTTAAACACAGTTATTAAAATTAAATTACAATCGCTTTTAAGACTTTTCTTTAAATTTTATTTTATTTTCTTTAAATGGTCGTCTATTTTTTACCTTAATGTTGCCATATAAAAAGAGAATTAAAAAATAATTATTATCTTTGACTATGCAGAAAAAATCTGCTTAATAATCAGAAAAATAATTTCAACGACATAACCTTGAATTAAAAATTTATTTTGCAGGCCAAGAATTACAATTTACCTGTTACACTGTGGAATATTTATTTTTAGATGATTATTCAAAAATCCGCGATGACATTGTGAATTTTTTTATCGACATGATATCGATTTATGTTTTATATCGTTAAGAATCCTTGTATTATACAAAGAGTCATGGTTTCTTTAATAATAATAACATCTATGGTGTCTATAAGCCATGTTATCTCCTACCATCAGGAGGGCCGCATATTCGCTGCACTCTCATATTATTATAAAGAACTAAGAAGTCAGAATTACAAATCGGTATAATTCGTATATTCAAGGCTTTGTAAATAACACTATTTATTTTTTCTTTCATCGCAATTAACTAAAAGAATGTCCGTTGAAATCTGTTACATGACTGATTCTGGCAAACTGTATACAATTACTTTTTTTCTACTTTTTTTTGACAATTTTCAAAAACTAATTAAAATCAAGACACGAGTGGTATTGTGTTTATATTTTTTTAGGTTGCTAATTGAAAGTCGTTAAAAACAGCAAATTCGAAGGCTTAGCGAATGAACGGTGGTACGATGGTAGAGCTGCCGTCGAGCGGTCGACCGTGAGCGAGGTTAACGGCCGGCGCGGTTCATTACCGTCGCAGACCATCCACATATAGACAGATCACTCCATTATTGAACATTTTAAAAGTATAAGTTAAGTTTTTGCAGTATACGTGGCTTAAATACTTTTCTAGTGGTAGGAAATACTAAATACAAAAAAAAATAAAGTTAGTTGATATTTTATTAAAAGTATTCGCAACCGAATGGCTGTTAGAGTGAGATGTCCATTTTGCACTCCTTTGTAGCTTCACCATTCTCACCTGAGTTTATGCTGCAGACTGAGCATTCAGTTGATCAAAAGCGACAAAAGTCTGGAAGGATTAAACTGTGGGATCTTGAGCTATACAATTGGAGATGAAAAATTAATATTCTATTGTATTATTAATTTTAATTTTAAATCTAATACTGTTCCCGTGCTCAGGATAAAATTCCATAATGTTATATGTAATAGAATTTACTTTCGGCAATGAAAATGTGAATTTCATATAAAAAATATGCTAAAATTGTATATAAACATGGTACAATTTTGCTTATTCTTTTTTTGTTCTGTTAGTTACTTTTAGCAGAAAGTTCTTAAGAAGAAAAACTAGGAAAATGTGAAAAACCGTGCTTTGAACCATACAAATTGTTAGTACCTGTTAAAGGCAAGCGATACGAAGTTCGCTGGGATGGATAGTACTTAAATATTTAATACCAATTTGTTGGTAGCCATTAACGTAGCGACTTGTTTCGAAATGATAAGTTATAAACACAGTGTTGAGAGCATTTGTGTTTTTGTTAGATTGTTTAGTTTTATCTTTTTTTCTTTTCTAAGGAAGTATAAGGCTGTATATCTAGAGGACATTGCCTTCTATTATAAAAGGCAAACGTAAGATGCGAGTGCCGTGTTGACTGACAATGGTATTGTGTGACGAGGGTGGAAGGGAACTAGCAGTGGGTATTAAAAGCACCTAGTGTTGAAAGCTTTTCAAGACTTTATAATCTTGCACTTATTCTTCTTTTTTCGCGCGTTTTAAAACTGATTAGGTCTATCTCTCTCCAACTTAAAGAATACGCGTGTGACAAATATACTTATGTTTACAATTGTAAATTTATGCTCTGTGCACCCTGTCAAACTATTTTAATTTTAATTGATAATGCCATGTAGCGTCATCTCGACAGTTTCAATTTCATCAATCTCTACAGTTTATTAAAAAATATCATTCAGGGCTTGCAAATGATACAATAAACATACCTTATTTCGCAAATAATTTTTGTATGATACGACCTAAGAATTAATCATTTTATAGGAAACACAGCTAGTCCCGGCGAATTTCGTTTCACCAGTTCAGTATCGGAAATAATAAAGTAATTTTTTTCCTACAACTCTCCTGGTTTTTGTCTTCATAAAAACCTTCTCCTGATAATAACTAACACATTAATAAAAGAATTAGCTAAATCGATACAGTCCTTTGAAAGTTATGCGCTTACTAACACATTTCGTGATTCATTTTTATATTATATTCTATTCGTAGAAAAGTACTAATAAAATTTCAAAAATACTAGCTAAATATTTTTTATTGAGGTTGATTGCTCTTCAAACAAATGGCTTAACAAATGTAAGTAATAAATGTTTATAGGTAAAATCATTCTCGTATTTTCAAAAAAAAAACAAAAGTCTGCTGAGCTTCATTCATTGGAACTTTTCAGTGAGTGGGAGCGACTCAAAAGAACCAACAGATATATAAGGATTCATTAGAAGAACCAGTCTCAAATATATATGCTTACAATTTTTAATTCGTACACCCAAATCACATTGATATCCTATTAAAGCAAACTACAAATTTTCAGAAAATAGAAATCTGTCTGAATGAAATCTGAATTTCCACGTCATATTCTATTTCATTTTGTCCAAGCGTCTCCTTACAAAAAGTCCGCAGTAAAATTAAAAGTATGTGAAAAATTACGTGTGTGTGTGTCAACTTTCACTGTCATTTAAAAAAAAACTTTATATCGCGCGTTGCAAGCATTAACATATATTTACAAAAATCTTATTGACTTTATAGCATATACATGTATAATATGTATGCAACATATTAAATCTAATAAACACTGTAACTGAACAAAGCCGACAGTAATCCTTTTAAAAACCAGATTAAAACTTGCGCAGTATCTGCGTGTAGCTAGTCTGTGCGGTACACAAAGGATTATGTATGATCGCCGTGCTTTTGTAGTATGTGCATTTTTTGTTCAAGTACAGTAGGCCGCGCAAGTTTGTACCTTCAGGGCATTAATTTATTATTAGGTTTAAGTAAGAAAATAAGGGTAAGTATAAGCAAGTGATTTTGCGATAATCCATACTTAAACCTAAATTAAATTATTTATTTACCACTTTACTGCCAAAAATAGATGTATATTATTGTGCGACAAAACAGGAAAAACAGAGCTTAGTGAATGGATTAGATTTACAAGAAGATCAAATATGGATGTATTTGATCTTCTTGTAAATCTACTCTACACGCATACACACACCCACAAACGCACGCAAGCACTGAAGCTCACACACACTCACGCACTCGCGCACTGAAGCACATACACGTACGCGCATGTACCCTGAAGCACGCGCATACACACGTCATGGTGTTTGTGTTTTTTCAGTTTGACCGCCTCGTTGGTCGAGCGGCTAGCGTACACGCCTAACTACATCCACCAACCGCAAGGCTCAGGTTCGGTTTCCGACGGGGGCAGGCATTTGTGTGATGAACATTTAGATCTCTGCATTTCCGGGTCTGGGTGTTTATTAAATTTATTCTGGTATCTATTTAAGTATGTCTATGTATGGTCTATGTATTTAATTTGCTTACTTAGGGGTTAGGTTCAATTTGTGTAACTTGTCCAGGGATATTTATTTATTTATTTTCAGTAGCGCGTGTATTGTTAGATTTCGCATTACGATTACTTTTCATAATAACATCAGTGCTCGCCACCATTGTATTCCGGTTGAAAAAGAATCACTTGAACTTACACAAAACGTAAATTATTAACTGCTTTTAGTATTAAAAGGTATTGTATTTATTACTATCATGAAATAAGTCTAAATATTTGCTTACCACTTTCATAAAAAAACAACAATTTAAGTTAGGTGATTGGATTGTTACTTAACTATTAGGCTCTAGATTTTTTTATATAGCGAACAGGAAATGGGTCTCCCGTTGTTATATAACAACCGTGGCCTATAAATACCACAGATGTTATAGGTGCGTTGCTGTCTAGTGGCCGGGATGTTAGGCCTGTTGTGGATGTCTGCAGCCTATCCTACCCTCGGGATAGGCAAATGACACTGTTTATATGGCGGCAGGAATAGGTAAGGTGGTGGACCCCTACCCGGGTAAGTTGCTGCACAGCACTCTACCCCCAGTAGTCTTGTTGTTAATGACCTACCTATTTAACTTATTCCCCCCTCTTATAGGCTGCCTGCCGAGAGGCAGATGGTCTTTTCTATTCGGCGGACCCGAATGTGCAAAAAAATCGCGCCATAGCTCTTTAGAATAAAATAAAAAGTGATAGTTTTAATTCAAGCGTCTCTGTGGTCTGTGGTAGCGTTAACTAAGGTCTCGGTAAGGATAGGTTAACGCGAAATATACTATTTATTATTACAAAAAGTTTGTTACTTAGAAATTGGATTAAATATTAATAGTCATGGCAGTACCAAATCTGTCGGGTGAGCTAGTTAGTAATAAAAGCTTGTAAAATACCTTGTACCTTTTAAAGTGTTGTAAAACCCGACAATTTTGAAGTCGGTTACTGTTGCTGTTTCGAAGGTTCTCGAAAGCTTTCCGCCAGAACAAGTGGCTATAGACTAGCTACTCGATCCTGCGCCAAGTGGGTATTGTCTGAAGCCTCGATAGTCAGAATGTTTAACTATTTCAACTATACTTTGTTCGTTTTAAGAAAAATGTGACGTCATCTATCTAGTTACGCCCTTAACCAATAAGATTGAAGGAAATTTGTAATTTTGCGATTTAATTGGTTGATCCATAAGAAATAGTGGCACGTCCACCTAGCTACGCCCCTGTCCAATTAAATTGCAGAAAATTTGAAATTCTGTGCTATAATTGGTCGGGGCGTTTCTAGGTTGTTGACTTCACAATTTTCGTAACGCTTCAAACTTTATAGCTCTTCTGAAAACTGTGTTAATAATTAACTATTTATACTAATTAATAATTACCAAATCGTTAAAGGGGTATGTACATACAGAATGTTTATTCCTTTAAATACATACATACATACATACATACATACATACATATCTTCACGCCAAGTCCCTTACGGGGTAGGCAGAGAGTATTGAGTACCAGACCTCACGATCCTGACAAACCTGTCTTGCTTCCTCCACATTCATTACCCTTTTCATACAAACACGCCGGTTTCGGAGACTCTTAACACCACCCTCGGATAATATCCGATTGATCTGATCGTGAAATGTCAGCCTTGGTCTCCCCGGGTACCTACATCCATCCACATTCGCATTGTATATCTGCTTTGTCAATCTTTCATCTGTCATTCTTTCCACATGACCGAACCAGCGGAGCATGCCCTTTCGCATTTTAAAACCAACACTTTCTTTCAATCCCACTCTTTCTCGGATCTCACTGTTACGAATGCGGTCAGCGAGCGTTACACCACAGATTTTCCGTAGTGCTCTCATTTCGACCGCATTTATCCTACTTTCATGATCTTTCTGACATACCTACCCAACTCTCGCTTCCATACAATAACGTTGGGATAAGCACCGAATTA
Source organism: Calephelis nemesis (assembly GCA_002245505.1). Taxonomy (NCBI): domain Eukaryota; kingdom Metazoa; phylum Arthropoda; class Insecta; order Lepidoptera; family Riodinidae; genus Calephelis; species Calephelis nemesis. Next base: position 134,145 of record NJDD01002034.1, on the reverse strand, counting down.
TGCAAAGCGAGTCTAGCTTTTTGACTCAAAACCTTTAAATATAATTTTAGAATTCTTGTCAGAGGTAAAATGCTGAACCAAATTTCATTTTCTTCATGTTTTACTTTGAAATCTAAACAATTTTATCAAAATCAACCTAATTGGAACATTTTATTTGCAAAATCGGAATACAAACATGTAGGTGGTTCTTCTGATAGCAAGAAATAGATTCCTACAGCGGTAGTGCGTTGCCAACCTGGGGCTTATGCTACCGTGGCAATAGCGTCAGTGCCGGTATGATAAGAGTAATCCGTGCAAATCGTCGCAAGACTCTATAAACTGAGTCACAGTAGTAGTGATAAAAGAAATGAAGGTTGATATTAATCAAGGAAAAAATAGATTACTATTTAATCGAAACTGTCGGTTAACGCTAGTCTGATAACATAAACTTTGATATTAGGCCGAGTTAAAATTTAAATAAACTACGAATGTATGTTTATTACTTTCTCTGTAATAAAGTGTGATTGAAATATTGCTGACTCCAGAATGTATGTCACTCCCAGATCCATCTGATGATCTATATCGATCGTAGTGACGCAATACCAAATACTCCTATATTATAACCAGTGTTGTGTGGTGAAATGTCGATTATCGACAGTTTTATTTATTTTATAAAAGCTGAGCCGACAGACGTCCTCAGACTAACTAGACAAATGTTTTTCGTTAAATGAAAGGTTTTGAAATGTTAAATGAAATGACATTAATAAATTATTTTGTTGCGCACTCTATAAACAAGTTTTTGATTCTCGCTGTCTTCTTTCAACGATAATAATAGAAAGAGACTAAACACGTTTAGTGATGTCAGAGTAGTTTGAAGTACTTTGTACATGACATTTCTACAGACGTTTAAAGGAAACCGTAACGGACGTCTATTTAACGGAAAACGTAGATTCAAAACTTCACCAGTTGACATGTGTGAAATAATCTGACTCGTCTAAAATGTTCCATCTCCTTTTTCGTTTTATTGGAAAAGAGGCTTGAAACAAAAATATTTAATAATATGTATAGTTGGTGCGCGGTGCGCACCCTGAAGCACGCGTATACCAACGTCATGGCGTTTGTGTTTTTTCAGTTTGACCGCCTCGTTGGTCGAGTGGCTGGAGTGCTCGCCTGGCTACATCGACCAACCGCGAGGCTCGGGTTCGATTCCCAACGGGGGCAGGCATTTGTGTGATGGATATTGGATGTCTGCATTTCCGGGTCTGAGTGTTTATTAAATTTATTCTGGTATCTATTTAAGTATTTGTATGTAATAGTATCGTTGACTAACACCCATAACACAAGCATATAATTTGCTTACTTTGGGGTTAGATTCAATTTGTGTAATATGTTTCCCCCGTGTTGGTCCGGGCTCCTTTGTAGAATAGACCATCTGCCTTCCTTGCCAGGCAGCTCGTAAAAGGCGAGCAAAGGCTCACCGTCACTAACACCATGAATTCTGATTAGGTGGTAGAGTTTAGCAGCGACTCGCCCGGATTGGTACCACTGCCTTACCTATTCCTGCCGCCATAACGTTATAACGTGTTCCGGTTCGGAGGGTAAGGAAGCCGGTAAACTTACTTTTGCTCGAGGCCTAACATCCCAGCCCCAGGTTGGCAACGCACTATTATCACCTTTGGTGTCTCTAGGCGGCGTGAATTTCTTACCATCAGGAAACCCGTCTGCTTGTTTGCCTTCCAATATCATAAAAAAAATATGTCCAGGGATATTTATTATTATTATTACATTCTTATCAATATGAAATAATTAAAATGTAAAAGTATTTGTAAGTATAAGATAATCCATCCGTCAGCTTGTTCTCCAAGCCATAAAAATAAAAAGCAAAAGCGTTTTATGGTAATAATAATTAATATGCCCTAAAATCATTAATAGTGTAAAAGTAAACTAAAATTTGTAATGTGCAGGATAATCAAATGCATCGACATTAGATGTTTATTTTGTTACATCACTATCGAGTATATTTCCGTAACATCCGGTCATACGCTGCAATGTATTTGACAGGCCCATTCGTACGCGAATATAATTTTATTATTATATGGCAAAGCAGCTGTAAATAAGGATCTTCACGCCTGTAAGAGGTAGCCAAGAGTATAACTAGCTACGATGAGCCGAAGCTAACACTTAGTCTCACAATGTGACATTATAATTTACCTTATTTCAGCCAGGCTCTTATCCAAAGCCGGCAACATCGTTTTAATTAGAAAACTAGCTGACCCGGCTGACGTTGTTCTGCTACATTTTATAATGTGATTTTAGTAAAAAAAATTGGATTGTGTCACTCTTGTCACTTAGGGGTTTGAATCAGATCCTCAGATCCACTCAATATGCTTACAAAATTTCACATAAATCAGTCGAGCCGTTTCGGATGAGCTTAATCACGCACACCGTGACACGACAATTTTATATATCAGATTGAAAAACAACATTTTTTTGTTGTTCCAACCGTGAATCGATCCCGAGATTGGACTGTAGAGATGATATATGGCAAAGGTTTAGTTATATGTTAGGACTATTACTTATTCTGTGATAGATATCCCGGTGGGTAAAAGATGACACCTGTCTTCAGACATAAATGACGTCAATGGAGCGTTGCTAGTCTGAAGTTTTTGAAGTAAGACCCGTCTACATCAAAACATATTTGGCTTTATAAATAAGCTAGCTGTTACCTGCGGCTTTGCTCGCGTGTTAATATCGCAGTTAATATATTTATTGAATATAGCCCATTAATAAAGAATTTTCATACAAACTTTCAACCCCTGTTTCACCCTTTTAGGGGTGGCATTTCCGAAGTCCCCGTGTTGGTCCCGTCTACTTCACAGAATAGACCATCTGCCTTCCTGCCAGACAGCTCGTAAAAGGCGAGCGTAAGCTTACGTCACTAACACCGTGACATCTGACTAGGTGATAGAGTTTAGCAGCGACTCACCCGGATTGGTACCACCGCCTTACCTATTCCTGCCTTACCTGTTCCGGTTTGGAGGGTAAGGTAGTCGGTAAACTTAATTTTGCTCGAGGCCTAACATCCCGGCCTCTGGTTGTATCTGCTTGTTTGCCTTCCAATATCATAAAAAAAGCTTCCGGCCTTAGTGGCTGTCTGCTCAATAAAACGACCCTACTCACCAAATTTCATGGTTGTATTTCCAACAGGTTTTGCTCGGCCATGATGAACCTTGATGAGGTCCCGTTCATCTAGACTTGACTTCACAAGGTCCCGAGTTCGAATCACGGGTCGGGCTACAAAAAGAAAATGTGGTTTTTCAATTTTCTAGTTAAAAAATGTTGCTCTGGATTGGTTATGTGCCCAGTTGGCTTGCCACATATCACATTGTGAGACTTAGTGTCTTCGGCTAGTCGTGGGTGCCCTGGTTGTGCCTCTGCCTACCTCTTCGGGGATATGGACGTGAAGATACTTTTAGCAATACTTAAATTGATAACCAAATAAATTTGATAAACACCCGGACCCGGAAATGTAAACATCTAAATGTTCATCACACAAATGCCTGCCCCCGTCGGGAATCGAAACCAAGCCTCGCGGTTGATCGGTATAGTTAGGCGTGTACGCTAGCCACTCGACCAACGAGACTGCCAACCAATGTTTTAATCCGAGTGGAACTCTTAATAGGAATTCACTATAAATGTAAACACACCTACATGAAACATAGGTCATGGCAAAATACGTAATATCTCCGTAACTGTTAAGTGTCTCAAGCGTTGCATCTTAAGTTACAGCTATCTAGGTCACTCCAACCGCATCAAACTTCGCTCAGTAGTTTTTAATGAGGCCACGCTTCCGTGTCGCTGCATTGTGTAGAGCGCTGCACAAACTAGTCGACTAATTTAAGAAGAAATATTAAAATGGGTGCACTAGTTTAACTTCTGTTACTTTATGTTCCAGTTGGTCATAGTATGCCACATATAACAAGGTAGCTCCGAGTAGTTATTGGTTGCACCTCTGCCTGCTTGTTCAGGTGAATGGGCGTGAAAATACTTGATTACCTTTTCTTAGAAAATAATAGGAAAAAAATATTTTCACGTCCGTATGTATCCCTGCAGTGGTAGGCAAAGTGGTACCCACAACTAGCCGAAGACACTTAATCTCACAATGTGATCGGTGCAAGCCTATCGCCAACCGGGCACTTATCCATCTTAACCCGGCGATCGAACCCGGGTCCTCATGAAGATGAATGAACCAACACCGACTTTAATTAATACTGACGCGACGCGGCCACAGATTTATAGAAAACATTTTTCTTAGTTTATCCGTTTCCTGCAATAAAATATAATCGTATAGTATAAATATTGAAATAAACTTAAATCAACATTCAGAATTTCTACGTCGGGAATCGAACCCTTCACAGATGGTTTGTGGTGTTAAGTGTTATTAGGTGCTAACTTCTCGACCGATGAAGTTGTTCATCTTTTTCAAATAAATCTATCTTCTTAAATAATAATCATTGTTTTGTGTCAATCTTATTAATATTATAAATGCGAAAGTTTGTATGTTTTTTTGTTACTTCTTCACGCATAAACTGCTAAACCGATTTTCATGAAATTAGACACAAATAGAGGATAACTTGGATTAACACAGGATAGTTACAATGTCTCTGTGGGACCACGCGGGTAACGCCGCGGGCAATAGCAAGTTATATACTTGCTATTGCTATTGCTATATTGCCGCACATAAAAATGAAAACTGAACGGTGTTAATTATTGTTAGCAGTATGTTCTTATGTTCAGAAAATCTGGGAAGAATGCAGGGAAAGTGGAAAACAAACAGTTGGCGTTTAATGTCAAGCGATACGAAGTTCACCGTATCGGCTAGTTTTATATAGGTTTGGAGGAGAAAAAAATTAAATAAAACATAGAACAAAACTTTAAAGTGTAAGGTCGCTGGCAAAAGTTATTCCTAAATTAAGCATACCTAAGTTTCAAAAATACCAACGGGAAGTTATAAATATGAAATTTTCATACAAACTATTTCGTATTAAATTCACTCATAATTTAAACTACAATTTGACAAGATGGCGCACGGAAGCGGAAGCAAGATGACATCTAGTGTCGGAGAGGCTGTTTCCTCTTGCTGAGGGGTTTTACATTTTTTTCTTTATCGATGAGGGAAATGTTAAGTTAAATTTTATAACATGGCCCTTTTTGCTGAGTGTTTTTTACATGGACCATCTTTTTGAAATGGGAAATGAGGGAAAAAAAGTATCTTCACTCCCATATCGCTGAAGAAGTGGCACAACCAAGGCGACCACGGCTAGCCGAAGACACTGAGTCCCACAATGTGATAGATGAAAAGCCTATCGTCGACCGGAAACATGTTCTATCCCAAGCAAATTGTTTTTATTAGAAAATTGAAAAAAAAACACTTTTTTCGTTGCCCAACCCGGAAATCGAACCCGAGACCTCATGAAATCAAGTCCAACATCTGGATCGTTAGACCACGATCATTTTGAAATAGGAGCGAGGAAACTCTGTCATGATCTGACAAGAGTGTAGATGGAATTAAAAATAGTAAAATTGTACAAAATCGACTTCAATTCCAATGTCATGTTTTATTCAGTACATCAAACACATCATAGCTAAACCTACGAAGCGAATGTGGATGGATGTAGGTATTCGGGAAGACCTAGGTCGACATTTCACGATCATATCGCTAGGGTATTTTCTGAGGATTTAGTCTCCGCAACCGATGTGTTTGTATGAAAAGAGTGATGCAAGTGGAGGAAGCTGAGCAGGCCTGAAATGATGGTGATAATTGGCAATAGATACACTGCCTACCCCATATAAGATTTGAAGATACGTAAAATAAATTTTTGCTCAGCAAAAAAAATTATCACTAATATTAACCTATTGTCAAACGGCAACTTATCTAATTCCGGGGCAAGTTTGGGTCTATTAGAATATTGTAAGCACATTTTGTGCTACCTGACCAGAGAATCGAACCTGAGACTTTATGCCAATACCGGACCAATAGATCACAGAGGCTACCTTGTTGTTTTTTATTTTTATGATAATGGACGGCAAACAAGACGGATTGCCTGATGGTAAGAAATTCACGTCACTTAAAAGTTCAATAATGGTGGTGCGTTGCCAACCTGAGGCCGGGATGTTAGACCTCGAGCAAAAGTAAATTTGCCGGCTACTTTATCTTTATTGCTTCTCGTTAATAGGATAAAACAATTTTTGTAGATTAGTTCTAATTCTCCCCATTTATATGTCGACGTGGCGTTCCTGTGATTTATGGTACCATCCCCCACAGGTGACAAGGTCAATTGATTGGTCGGGACTCGGGGTAGGGACTAGGGACAGGGGATAAATGTGCGGCATTCTTAATTAGTAATGTCTGCTGACAATTCTTAGTGAAATGGACGTCTTTAACAAAAGAAAATTTCAAAAAAGGAAAAAAAGAAGGATTCTTTTTTTGGAAAAGCACTAATGTTGGCAGCACATTAGTCTTTTTCCAAATTTTTTTTCCTATTCTGTCCTTCCTTTTTTGAATTTTTTTGTGGTTTTTATAACTAAACTGGGCTTTGCAAAGAAAGTTGTTTTGGTTGATTCTCCTTGTAACTAATTTATGCATTCTTCCTAAATTCAAGAAACGATTCGTTGACGAATAGTAGTTATTTATACGAATAGTAAAAAATCTAACTACGGTCGTTCATTATTAATTAATTCTAAACATTTTGTGTAACCATGAGCAACGTTACTTTTAGGCAAACTACTAATGGTTATAGTACTAAGTATAATATTTAGTTTTTTAGATTTAGCTATATTCAAGACATTTCAATTTTACGCACTTGGGAAGTGCTTCGGATAACTTACATAAATCGAAATCGGTCCATCCATTGTAAAAATGTTGATGCGACACACACAAACACACACCGGCGGGGACTAAAAACGGCCTGTCGAATTTTTAACTTCCTCCTTTTTTAGAAGTCGGTTGAATATTGTGTATGTTCTACGGTTCCGTAGTCCAAAAGGGTTAATGGGACTAAGTCGTTTGACTTGCGGCTAATGTTAATAATGTATCTCTAAAGATGGATTTCAAGCAATCTAGATAGCTGCGTATCCGCCGGCCTATCATAGGAATAATTAGGTCTAGGATAGGCCTAATTGCCATATTTATCCTGTTCACAAATATGTTATTGGCAAGCGATTACGTAAAAATGGATCAAAATATCAATCTTGGATAGCAAGTTTTGATTAGGATTAATTATTAATATGGGCCGTTCGCACATAGACACTGCTATCTTAAAACTTGCATAATATAATGTTTTATTTCACGGAAACGATATGCTTAAATATTTTTCCAAAAAAGTTTTTATGAATACGCAAATAACACTATACCTGATAAAAACTATAGCTCGGTGAAGTTTTAAAAACCTCGCGGTTAGTGACATATTAGCCATTTCAAAAAACCTAAGAAAATATCTTCTATACTTCTATATATACAAAATTCAATTGTTGTTCGTTAGTCTCGCTAAAACTCGAGAACAGCTTAACAGATTGTGCTAATTATGGTTTTGAATTGTTTTTGGAAGTCAGGGAAGGTTTAAAAAGACAAAGACAAAGAAAGAAAAAGAAAGGGAAAAAACTGCGAGGAAACGTTTTCCCGTTTCCTTAAAACATTTTAAGTTTTCCCCATACAAACAGAACCGGTGTAATAACGTTCGCCGGGACAGCTAGTATGTATATAAAAATCAATTGCTGTTTGTTAGTCTCGCTAAAAGTCGAGAACGACTCAACCGATTTGGCTAAATTTTAATTTTGAATTATTTGTTCCAAGTCCTGGGAACGTTTAAAAGATAAGAAAAAGGAAAAAACTGCAAGGAAATTAGGATAATAAAAAAAATATACAAACTGAACGGTTTTAACGAAGTTCGCCGGGACCGCTAGTTACAATAAAATATATATAAATTTCAATGTTATAACACGCAGGCTAATCAAGTGTGTACTAATAGCACCACTGCAACAAAATACATTTAAACAGAACGGGCAATAAAGACCCCATCCTTCACTGTGACCGCGCTGTAATAACTAGAGCCGGTAATACATCATACGGTGACAGACAGACGGACGGAATTAGATATATTAATGTCGCAGAGTGATTAAAGTCATTGTGTGTAGCTAGTGCACGCGGTGTTGCTCACAGGAAGGGACTTTTTTATGATATTGGAAGGCAAACAAGCAACCTGATTTCCTGATGGTAAGATGAATTTCTAACCTAGGGATACCAAAATATGTGCTATATAAATTTGACGTGTGTTTGTTTGTGTGTGCGTACATGTCTGTCTGTCTGAGGCACCACAGTTCTTTAGCGGATTTGATACTGTTTTTTTTTGTTTGAAAGCTGATGTGACCATGACGGTCCTTAGCTATAGTTTATGGAGACCTGTTCAGGACTTCAAGGTCACCAGCTTATTGCCATGAAATGGTTGCTGGTAAGCCCAATGAGTTTGGACTCATTCGATTAACCTTAACTAGATGTTCATATTTTCTGATGACGAAGACTTGACGGCAAGTACTTGATGCTTGAATTGAAAAAAAAATAAGGTCACCTACTTATGAAGCCAAAATTCATCATCATCAAAAACAAGACCACTGGAGGTAGAGTACTGTGTTATATCTCGTTCGGTTAAGGATCCACCGCCTGACCTATTCCTGCCAACATAATAACTCTGGAGGGTAAGGTAGCGCTTATACTTGCACAACAATTAACTTACAGGACGGCGACGCACCTACAACATCTGTGGTGTCTATTATAGGCCACGGTACTTTTTACCATTAAGAGAGCCGTGTGGTTTTTGACTATCACATATAAAAATGAGTTCGCCTTTTGTATTTCCTTTTTTCTGTATATGTAGTAAAATGTTAAATTGTAGTTAACCTGAAAAATTAAACCTGTCAAGTGACTAATTTAGCATTTCAATCAAAGCCACAAAACAACCGACAACTGTCAAATGTCATATATATTTAAATTAAACAAAAGAGCTCTTCACTTTGATGGATAACATTTTGACAGCACACTATATATCTGTGACTGGAACCGAAATCTTTTTTGAGGTTTTGGCGCCATCGTGAATGAAGATAGTCGCAATTTTTTTATTATTATTTAATTTCGTGTTTATATTGAGTAAAATTGGTTGATTTAGGTGGGAATTAGATTGATTTTGTTCAGTGAAAGTGCACAAATGAAATAATCATGAAGAAATTAGCGTATCGTGTATTTTCTCGTTGCCGCCAAATCTCACTACACGAGCTTGAGTAATGAGGCCACCGCTTTACCCAAGACCCTGACATGACTTTGTACATATACGTGTAAAACGATCGAAAGCCGTATTTGTAAAAGAAGAAGAATCTTTTTTTTAAATTTATACATGGTTTATCACATGTTCAAATGTTTATTTACATACAGAGCGATTTCAATTTGGTTTAAAGGAAGTATTTATGATTAACTAGCTGTCCCAGCGAACTTAGTTCCATCCGTTCATGTATGGGATAAATAAAATGTGTTTTTTCCTAGTTTTCTCGCAGTTCTTTCCCCTTTATCTTTTAAACCTTCCCTGGACTTAAACAAATAATTCAAAACTAAAATTAGCCAAATCGGTTCAGCCGTTCTCGAATTTTAGCGAGACTAATGATTTTCATGTAAGTACATATATATAAGACATATACATATAAGAAGATTCCATCCTCTTCACTTACATTCTTATTAAATACTAGTCGATCCGGCGAACTTCGTATTCTTATTCATTTACAGATACTAGTGGTCACCTCTGGGTCGATATTCGACCTTTAAAAATTTTTAGTTTTAAGTTATTCAATATAAATTATTTTTAAAAATAATAATAATAATAAATCATCTTTATTTCTCATACACCTACAAGAGACACTTGTGACGAGTCTATATAATAATAAATCTACCACCGGATCGTAACGCGGTCGCACACTGAGAAGATCCGGCAAGAAACTTAGCGGGCTTGTCTTTTTTTTGTTATTTTAAAATATATTTACAATAATTAATGTAATGATACATTATATATTACAAGAGATTGGCATGAGGCGCAATTAATCCCAAGCTGTCTGATCTCCTAAATATTCAGCAATGTTAACACATTTTTTAATAATTATAATTGGGAAGTTTATTGTAGAACTGTATACATAGGCCCATGAAAGAATGGCTTACTTTTGATAAGAACGCCATCTACATTGATCGAACCCAACTACTTTGTACGGTATGAATATAATTTGTGCGCCATTTGTGATGTTTTATCTTTATCAATGTATTAGTTTGTGTGTGTCATATTTTAATTCTGATTCAATGCACTCTATAAGCAATATTACTGAAAAATATTAGAGTTTTGTACTTCTGTTACACATAAACTTTAGGTGTAATAAATTTCATTCTCCGCCGTTCACACAGTTTTCCTAAAAAGGGAAGCCAATTTTAGGTGTTAGTAGCGAACCTAAAGTAAAAAAAAACTAGTACTGGAAGCTTAGAAATGTCTAAACTATTCTCGCCTGGCAATAGGCATCCATCACGAGGCTGTATCTGACAGGACATGAGTAATTGTCGCCTGTGACAGCTGCAGGTGGCCGACGTCCCGTCATCAGACTTTACACTAAACTGACGCTGAAATTTTTAATCGTGAAATAAATACCGTTTTATTATAGTTAAAACAAATTAGGCAATTTCGTCTTAAAAACAAACTAGCCTATCGACTCTCTGGTTTAGCGATCCGGGGTCGGCCTTGACTTCTTGAGGTCCCGAGGTTGACCCCGGGTGGAGCAACATAAAAAAAATATTTTTCAATTTTCTAATAAAAAATGCTGTGATGCCCGGGATTGCATTGCATGATTGGATGTGTACCCGGTTGGCGACAGGCTTGCCACCTATCACATTGTGGGACTTAGTGTCTTCGACTAGTCGTAGGTGCTCTGGTTGTTCCTCTGCCTAACCCTTCGGGGATGTGGGTGTGTGAAAAAGATCCTAATAAAGTTTCATCATGGACATCTTTACACTTTTTTTTTATATTAAAGATAGAAAAAGCTCATTGTAAAAAACTAAATTTCCTCTGATTTTGACACAGCCATCTTTAAACGTCAAAAAATAATCCGTTAAAAAATTAATTATCTGTCATTTTGTGAAAAATCAAAACGTGATCAATTAAACGGCCAGCCGCACGCAGCATCGTTAGCGAGATGGTGGTCATTTGTCAATGGCCACAGGTGTACCATCCACGTATAGTCCGAGAGCCAGCCGACGAAAACACTGGTTGTACTTACACGTTAAATCGTCTAGCTGGCCATGATTTATTACCGTAAAGTATCACTACATAGTATAAAACAAAGTCGCTTCCTCTGTCCCTATGCCCCATTGTATACTTAAATCATTAAAATTACGCAACGGATTTTGATGCGTTTTTTTAATAGATAAAGTGATTGAAGAGGAAGGTTTATATGTATACTTTATAATCGTGCGAAGCCGGGGCGGGCCGCTAGTACCATAAAAATGGATCTTTACCTGTTTATTGAAAAGAGCTTTGAATTTTTTATTAATGTTGCGATTTGCCACAAGCCATTCTGCTGCATATTCGCACTCCTTTACAGTTCATGCTGTTAGGTTAGGAGTTATTTAGATTTATTCGTGTAGGTAGTTATATTTCGGTATGCATTATGTTTAGTATGTAATTGTATTTAGTATGTAAGTAGTTATTTTTTTTTGTATAGTTTTGTACACCAGGTCTACTACATATTCCATTTATTGTTTTCTTATGTTATTGTACTTATGTTTAGTCTTAAGTTTTTCTGTATTTTTTTTGTGTACAATAAAGAGTTAATAATAATAATAACTTTTAAAACGATTGTCTCTGTGCTCTAGGGGGTTCGATTTCCAGTCATCCAACCTGAAGAAGTCAAGTTTGACCCTGAACCGCTAGACCACAGAGATCCTCAGACCCTCGGATAATTCTCGAGCGATTTAATCGTGGAATACAACCATTGTCTCTATGGCTACACCCATCCACATTCGCATGGTATATCTGCTATGTCCATCTTTCATCTGCCATTGTATTATATGAGGTAGATGGTTTATTCTACTTGGGACCGCACCAACACGGGGGTAGGTAGAAGGATATAGAGTGACTGACTTTTTTTTATCCCAACATTTAAAAACGGGTTCCGGGAGAGATATTTCCCTTGTTAGTTCGGGCTCCTTAACAGAATAGACCATCTGCCTTCCTGCCAGTCAGCTTGTAAAAGGCGAGCATAGGCTTACCTTCACTAACACCGTTACATCTGACGAGGTGGTAGAATTTCGCACTCGACACGCGACTCGCCCGAATTGGTATCACCGCCTTATCTATTCCTGCCGGCAGAACTTCAGTGCTTGCCCTGACGAGTTCTGGTTCGGAGGTTAAGGTAGCCGGGAAACTTACTTTTGCTTGAGACCTCAAACATCCTGGCCTCAGGTTGGTAACTCACTATTACCTTTGTTGTCCCTAGGCGGCGAGAATTTCTTACCACCAGGAAATCCGTCTGCTTGTTTGCCTTCCAATATCATAAAAAAAACAACGCGGGGGTAGGTAGAAGGATATAGAGCAGGGGTGAGCAAATTCGCGGGCCGATAAATTAAAAAAAAATCTTGTGGCGGGCCAGTAAATTAAAATTAATCTTGAGGCGTGCCGGCTGATTAAAACACTTAGAACATCATATTATATAGTATAGGCAGTATAAATATATCTTATTAAGGCATTTTTTTATTTTACTTTCCTTTATTATAGTTCCTTTCTTCATTCCTTAATTATATTTCCTTTATTAAAATAAAATCTATTTATGAAGTCTTAACATCAGAAATGCGCAATGTGTATGTTTGAAATATTGATTCAGTATCTTAATTGTTCAAATTTCAATAGTCTTTTAACATTTCATTCATATTTTTTCTAAAAAAAACCCTCGGCGGGCCGGATTAAAACCTCTCAAGGGCCGGATCCGGCCCGCGGGCCGTAGTTTCCCCACCCCTGATATAGAGTGACAGACTTCTTTTTATCCCGACATCTAAACGGGTTCCAGGAGAGATAAATTGGCACAACTGCGGGTAACATGTACGTCTATAATTTCATAATGCGTCGCAGTATAACCGCGCTATTACGTAGTTATTATATTTAACCGACCTTCTCGATATAAACATTAAACCATCTGATAAACAGTAAATATAATAACATACGATCATATAATAATTTGCTTCATCATTTATTATTAGACTCCAGCAAAAATCAGTAGCGTTACTCGTGAATCTCGATGTCATGCGAATTGGAAATTGGAATCGTATATGACTTTTAGGTACTTTCGATTTTCGAACACAGTGCTAGCGGATAATTAACTTGTAGTTATAAATAAATTCAACGAACCCGATAAAATAATGTACTGTCTACTGTACTATATAGTCTAATATATTATATCAATATATTAATCCGTGATGCCAAAACTTTGGACCCCTTTTTACTAAAATTGCGCGGATGCAGGAGCATAAAATTTGGCACACTTATAGTTTATGTGAAGGAAAAGTGCAGAACGCTAATATTTTTCAATAACAATGCTTATAAAGTACATTAAATCACCAATCCGTGTGAGTCGCTGCGAAACTCTACCACCTAGTTTGTTTGTTGTTGTTGTTTGTTTGTTTGTTTGGAGACAAAGTCGTTGGTATTAAGAAATGAAGATGGCGTTCTCATCAACAAAATATAAAAATTTATTACGGTCGAATTTCGATCAACGGGCGACCACTAGTAGAGTATAATAGTGTGTGTAGCGGATTATTAAAGTTAGTTAATAAAAAGCAATAAATAATTTTATTGATTCTATTTCATTTTGTTGGAACTAAATGCTAAAAATTCACCAGTATTGTGTTCAAGAGCACCTAAAATGACATACTCGATTCCAATTTCCAATATTGCTTGAGTCGAGCTTCAAGAGTAACCCTACAGCTGTCGACTGTGATTCTTGTGATGACAGAGGTGGATTGGTGGCGAAGTTTCTCGCGAATTCCGCCGCTTACTTCTGACGTCATAGTGTCAGTGCTCTCACAGTCATGTTCCAGTATGGCGGCTAGCATAGGCAATTTACTCAAATATTATTAAAAATGTAAGTTTTTGGTCTACATCTTTTTTTGGAATGACTAATGTGTTGCCATTCTCGGATTTTTATATCACCGGGCTTTAATTGGTCTACAACACAACGTACTCTGTCTTATTAATAAACATTGCTAAAGTAGGACTTAAATTAAGTTGATATTATATTCTGTATCACATTGTAATAAAGACTATAATACCAGGTTGAACCTTGGAGTATTTTACTCCTTGTTTATTAATAAGACAGTATGTGTTTATGCGCACATGTTTTAACTTTAGTACCTACCCTTTTTGCGCTGTTGGTAATCTGTCTGTTTGTTTGTCTTCCAAAATAAATAGACACATTGCGCTATTTATTAACCGACTTTAAAAAAGGAGGAGATTCTCAATTCGACTGTGTGTTTGTATGTTACGCGATAACTCGGCCAGTAGCCAATCGATATTGATGGTCCATTTTTAGACAGCAAGTTCATAATTCCATGTTGGTCCAATATTAGTTTTATACCTATATGTACCTACATCATACCGCATTTTTTACTTTAACCTTCGTGACGTTATCAAGATAAGTGAAAATGTATGCATTATTAAATATAACTCAAAAACGACTACTAGCGTGTTGATAAAATTCTGGACCATTTGGAAATCACTTGATATCTTTCAAAAAAAAGAATTATCAAATCAAGACGTGGTGTTTGCTATAACTAAAAAAATATATTATCAAATCAAGTCTTGGTATTTGATATATTCCAAAAAAGGAATTATCAAATCACGACGTGGTTTTTGCCATCTTTCGAAAAAAGAATAATCAAATCACGACGTGGTACCCAATGGAATAGATGTTGTCGGGAAGTTTTGGCGCCATCAAGAGAAAAGATGGTCGAAGTTTTTTCATAATTACTGAAATAATAGTAATTTGTCATGGAAAATGCATATCGACTTATTGTGTAAAAAAATTAATCAGTTTTCGTTTGCGCTTCGTTTATTGAGAAAAATAGTAAGTGAAAATATTTTGGGGCAATTCAATAAATAAAGACATTCTATTTAGATCTCAGAAGAAATGCATTAGATCTATTTTTGGTCTGCGTCAAACAGACAGTTGCAAACCTTTTTTTCAAAGACATGGCATCTTAACAGTGCCTTCATTATATATACATGAAGCCGTAACATTTGTAAAGAGAAATGTAATCTGTTTACATTTTTAAAAGGAAGAGACAATAACAAGGGCAAAATACAATATGAAACGCATAAAACAGCTTTTTATAGTAATAATGTGGTCTTGATGATTCAGCGTGTTTATAATCATCTGCCTGCTTCACTGTGAAACATTGATGATATTAAAAAATTTAAAATAAATATCAATAACATGCTAAAAGCCAAAGCTTTTTATGACGTCAATGAATAATATAATAATAATAATAATAATATTTATTTATTCACTCATCACATAGTTAGTTTTACATAGCTTCTATTTAGTTACTGCATTGAGTTAGAAGGTTACAATTAATACTTAATACTTTAATTGTAAATGGGATCCGTCATTATTGATAAATAAGTATTAAATTAATGCTTTATAAATATTTATTATTTGAATTTGTATTAAAATTGTAATGATTGGGACATTAATATAATTTAGATTTAATTGAATAATTTAATTATATATTTAATTTAATTGAATTAAGATTTTATGGACATCAATATAATTTAGATTTAATTAAAATTTGAGAAAATGTAATAGTATTTAATTTAAATGGGTGTATTTGATTAAACTTTATTTATGTACAATAATATAAATAAGAGCAGGCTAGTTGGAGTATTACTAGTTCTGCATTGAATCTACAATGTCTGCGTACATACATGAGATAGTGAAACTGATTGCTGCAAATTTTAAATTTTACTTCTTAAATTTACGTACTTCTTCCTAAATAATATTTGTACGCCACTAGGCAAGGAGTAGTCTTTCTTTTGTAATGTAATCTTTAAGACCTATGACTGTACCTACTTCTACAAATAAATAAATGAATTGAATTGAATTGTGAAAGAGCACAAATAAAATAAACATTAAGAAATTAGCGTATCGTGTATTTCCTCGTTGCCAACAAATCTCATTAAAGAGCTTGTGTAATGAGCCACCGCTTTACCAAGAGCCTGACATGACTTACTGACTTATGACTGCGATGACTAATAATAATTATAATTAATTGAAATTGATATAAAATTAGACGCAAATTTTTACTTGTCGAATGGCTAAACGTTACGTTGGTAGTACGTTTACGTTAGTAGTAAAGGCCAAAACCTAAAGAAAGAAAGAAAGAAGAAGATGGTGTCGGTTTTTGCAGTTATGTATTAGCCTAATTATTGTATTAGTGAGTTTATAGAATCAGAATGTTAAAATTGTTTCCATTATCCGAAAAGCTGATAATAATTTTATTAAAATGCGGTTACGGATGTTCAAATTATTTACAGCTGAGTTATTGCAATACTATTGGTGTTTTCTATATATACGTTTTAAAACAATATCTTTTTTTATTTTATAAGACACTGAAAATTCACACGTTTATACGTTGTAGTTTGTACACGTTGAACGTTGTATAAATAAAAAAAATATTTGCACACCACAATGTTGTAGAATATCCTAATTGTATTGCAAATGTGAAAGTTTGTATGTTTGTTTTCTTGTTCCTACTGAACCGAAACTGCTGAACCGATTTCAATGAAATTTGGCGCACACGTAGAGGGTACCTTGGATTAACGCATAGGATGGTTTTTATCCAGAAATAATGTTTGTATAGGATCATTAACCACGAGGGCAACATCTCGGGCAACAGCTAGTAATGGTATAAATAAATATTTTTTTCTAACAACTTCTAACACACATTCAGCAAATAAATAAATTTCACTTCTCTCCTGATGGAAAGAGCTAACTATGGTCTATACACCATAGATGTTATAGGTGCGTCGCTATCCTGTAGCCGAGGTGTTAGGTCAGTTATTGTGCAAGTTTAACACTAACCCTACTCTCCAGACCAGAACTTAATATAGTCATTAAGGCGGCAGGAATAGATCAGAGTTAGAAGTTAAAGGGGGACATTTCTCCACTTTGAGTGTTTTTACGCAAAATGTTCACTTGAAAAAAATGATAACAGAAAACTTAATATCGTTTTTGAAGACCTATCCACTTATTATGGTTTTAAACTTAAATCGTTGCGTATTATTAATATTTTTTATTATGTATACGGGATACTTACGATATATGTTATTTTATTCATCGATATTTTGGCCGACATATTGTCAAATAAATGAAATATATCGTGAGTATTCCGTATAAATAATTAAAGATTCTCTTATGGATTTGATGAAAAATGAGTTCTGGTTTTTATTTCTAATATGGAGAATCCTCAAAAATTATTGTTATATTTCTATTTTTATGAGAAAATCTTAAAGCGGTTCACAGAAGTCTACTTATCAAGTTTCAAAAGCATAGCTCTTACAGTTTCGAAAAAAATCACTGCGACATAATATGGACGGACCGACAGACAGACATGACGAATAAATAAGGGTACCGTAGTACCTATGGCCACGGAACCCTAAACAGGGCTTATTATTCAACTGTGTGAATTCCTAATTTCTCCTGTTTCTGTAAGCGGCAGTAAATCATAACCCTGCCAGTTCACATTGTCCAACCCTAGGGTATTGTCTCTCCGCTGCCTATTTCACTGGCCGAATGAGATATTTTAATTGTCCATTGTCTGACGCCGCCATTAAAGAATGAGCATACGGTTAGATTTATTTTATGACTTATCTGAATACGAATTAATCCTTAAATATTAAAAAATCCGACACATGAATCAATCCTTATTATTGAAAGAGTCGTGTTAGGAGTTTAAACTAAATAGAATAAAACAAAGTCACTTCCTCTGTCCCTTTATATGCTTAAATCTTTCAAACTACGCAACGGATTTTGATGCAGTTTTTTTATTAGATAAAGTGATTGAAGTGGAAGGTTTGTATCTATATTTCATAACCGAGCGAAGCTGAGGCGGGCCGCTAGTCTTATATATAAAATTGCCGTGTCACAATGTCAGTTACCGCACTTCTCCTAAACGATTTGACCGATTCTGATGAAATTTTTCGAGCATATTGAGTAGGTCTGAGAATCGGCTAACATCTATTTTCTATTTTTTATAACCCCAAGTGATGAAGGCGAATCACAGCTAAGATAGTAGAACAACGTCTGTCAGGTCAGCTATGTATATATTTATTTTATTTTTATTGTTGTACTGATATGTAGCTGTGTCTTTGTATGTTTGACTAAGTTGTGAATGTGTGAGTGTCTGTAGAATTATAACTTTTGAACTAATGGACCGGTTTCGATCGAGATAGTTCGTACTACATTATATTTAGGTTCCATCGGGGCTACTCAACATTTTTAATTTTAGTATTATGTGATAATAGTGGTAAATTTGTTGCGCACCCACTAAACTAATTTTAAGTTATCGCTATCTTCTTTCAACGAACGTACTAGAAAGAGACAAAACACTTTTAGTGCTGTCAGATTAGTCTATACACGTCATTTCTACGACTGTTTAATCTATCACTCGGAAACATTGTTAAAAAACATCGCGATTTGACAATTTCGGACTAATCTGACATGTATAAACCCTTCCATCTCTTTTGTTTTTGTTTCATTTGAAAAAGACAGCATGCATCTAATATAAGTTTAGTTTGTGAACGGCTGAATCACCACCAATACCGCAAACAATAAGACTAAAATTAAAAAAATTCAAATACCGCTGACAATACCTGTACTGTACTATAGTCTATATGTGTGTCTGTCTGTCTGTGGGATCACAACTTTTAACCAGACGGATCGATTTCGATGCGGTTTTTTTTTTCGTAAAATGACTTGATCGATATGGTTCTTAGCTACATTAACTTATATAGTTTTGACGGGGGTTATTGAAAATATTTATATTTTATGATTGACATCGATTTAGATCTGAAATTAGTAGAATGTCGTCAGCAGGAAATGAAGTTTGCGGGTTTAAATCCTGCTCAAATTGAAATTTCCTTTTTCCGAAAATTTAAGAAAAATTGTAAGCACACGAAAAGTACTAACATTAAAATGTCTCAAAGAGAATTTTATTCATCCCATGAATTCCCTCGTTTGTTCTGGGCTCCTTTAAAATTTTATTTCTCCCAGGCTGATCGTCAAAGATTTATTTAACACTGACACCGTGACTTCGTTTTGCAACGAACCACTTAAATTTGTATATTATTCGAGAGCAATTTTTCGGCATACTTCAAGAAGTTTTGCTAAAAATTGTGAAAACTCTATTAAAATTAAGATAAAGTTATTTCTATCCGTCTTTAAAAAGAGGTTATCAATCCGACAGTATGTTTGTCACGCGATTGCTTGCCCAGTAACAAATCGATTTTGATAGTTCTTTTTTGAAAAGGTCCCGGTGTGGTCTCATAATAATTTTATCATAATCTGCCTAGTGGTTTTTGAGTTTTATTTTGCATTGCATGATATTCTATCTATAAATTATATCTAGATATTGCAGTCTCAAAACCATTGAGATTTTGATAAAATTTAAATGGGACCATCTCGGAATTATTACATATCGTTTAAAAAACCCGAAGTGATAATTAATTGGACTCGGTTTTTGCTCAACTTAAATTGTGTAGCTGCTGCTTCATAGGAACTCACAGAAAAAAAAATTAAAAAAGAAATGTTTGGCTCAGAAGTGACAGTAATATTGTCACTGTCAAAACTCAAGATTACAAAATAAATTCTAAAATTAAAAAAAACAGGGGGTTTTGGCGCCATCGTGAAAGAAGGTGGTCGTAGTTTTTTCGCAATTATTTAACTTCGTGTAATATAGGAGTAAGATAAGTTGGCTATTAGTTCAATTAAAGTGGCTCGTTGCCTCTTACCCAAATCACCTTACCTTACCCAAATTTCACTAAATGAGCTTCAGTAACGAGGTCACCGTCTTACTCAAGAGCCTGACATAACTTTGACTTATGATCTGTGACTTAAGACTTTGACCTGAAATGACTTATGACTATTAAAAAGAATTTATTCATACGGAAGACGTGGCAGCACGGCCTAAAGGCATTAGCCGGTCCCAGAAAGGTAAGAATCATCTTCATAACGTCTGTTTTCAAACAAAAAACATCGCAATTAAGAACACATACACAAGCACAAACGCACGCACAAGCAAGCAACGCATGGGTGCCCGTGTTATGCCTCTGCTTTCCGCTTCAGGGATATGAGCATGAAGTTATTTTTTTATGTCCTGATATCAAGATACGTGAACAAATCCGCTTACCACAGCTATATCTGTTCCACATTTAAACTTTCTTTACAATTTTTAAAGTAAAATTAAACCTTATTTAAATAATTGGGTATTGTTTTCAAAGTCATTGAAAGCTTTCCACTTATAGAGCATCTGCGCCTAAAGTATTGTTCGAATTTATGAACACAAAAGGAAATTTAAATGTTAAATACTGACGTAGATTATATAGAGATTGGTTTTTTAATAAGATTGAAAGGCAGATAAACAGTTACGGGTTACCTAAAGAGACCATTTACTGGTTACCTAAAGATACCATTTACTGGTTACCTAAAGTTACCATTTACTGGTTACCTTAAGAGACCATTGACTGGTTACCTAAAGAGACCATTTGTTGGTTACCTAAAGAGACCATTTACTGGTTACCTAAAGATGCCATTTACTGGTTACCTAAAGATACCTTTTACTGGTTACATAAAAAGATCATTTGCTGGTTACCTATAGAGACCATTTACTGGTTACCTTTAGGTTAAGGTCAAGGTGTCTAAGACAACATTATATTAGTGCGTTGCCAATTTAAGCATAGTGTGTCAAGCTTCTGTAGCGCATACTGTGTACTTTCAGGTAAAACTATGACGAATCAGAATCAGAAAAAACTTATTCACGTGGACAATAAAAGTGGTACTTGTGCACGTTTTTTTTCTTTGAAGTGAAAACTCCTTTGCAGCGTTGCGCACTTTTTTGGAATGGGTAAAAACTTCTAAACTCGTGTCAGGACACGTGACTTGAAATTTCGTAAGACGAAGATTCGTAACAGGGCGCAGGGCGCTTGCGCGAATGTTCATTTTGTCATGTTTGTGTATTATAGGACAATAAATGAATATTGTATTCTACCACATAAATGATAGTACTTTCATACTGATAATTAAAGCAATTTGTGCAAAATATCAAAAATGCACAACGTCAATATTGAAGTTTTCACTTCTGCCGGCACTCTCGGAGAGCAACCCGTTTTTTTATGATATTGGAAGGCAAACAAGCAGACGGATTTCCTGGTAGTAAAAAATTCACGACGCGTAGAGACACCAAAGGTGGTAATGGTGCGTTGTCGACCTTAAGCCGGAATGTTAGGCCTCGAGCAAAAGTAAATATACCGGCTACCATATCCTCCAAACCGAAAGACGTTAATGACAAGCACTGACGTTATTGCAGCGGGAATAGGTAAGGCGGTAGTACAAATTTGGCCAAGTTGCTGCGAAACTCTAATACCTAGTCAGATGGCACCGTGTTAGTGATGTTAAGTCGACCCGGCGAATTTCGTATCACTTCTAATTACTAACAGTTTGTTTAAGACAAAAAAAACAAAATATTGTTTTTCCTGCCATTTTCCCCGTTTTTCACTTTAGATGAACCTAGTCCTGACAGTTAGTAATATAAAAAAAAAGGATTAACATAATTAGTCCATCCATTCTCGCGTGAAGCAATGGCCAAGGGAAATAGGGATTAATTTTTATTTAAACACTAGCTGCTCCGGCAAACTTTATTCTATCCTTTCAGTTACTATGGAAAAAATAAGAAGTTTCTTCTAGTTTCCTCGCAATTGACTACTTTACCACCTTATAAATGTAGCCTATGTCCATCTCGTAATTTTTAACTATCTCCTCATCAATTTTCAGCCAAATCGGGTCAGCCGATCTTGGTTTATAAATAGTGTGACTAGCATAATTTTCTTTTTTATAGACTAGCTGTCCGGCGAACTTATTTCCACCCGTTTATATGAGAAAACTTAAAATGTTGTTTTTCTTGGTTTGCCCTCAGATTTTCTCTTTTTTTCTTAAATTTTAAAGTGTCCCTGGACTTTCTCAAATAGTAGGATCAAAATTAGCCAAATCATCCGTCTGTTCTCTAGTTTTAGCGATATTAACAAACAGAAATTGATTTTTATATAGAAGAAGTAGCCTCTGTGGTCTAGCGGTTCAGTTGTTGGACTTGACTGCTTTAGGTCCCGGGATTTGAACCCGGGACCTCAAGATTTCTAAATAAAAAGAAAGTTGCTCGGGATTGGACATGTGCTCGGTTGGCGATAGGTTTGCCACCTATCACATTGTGAGACTCAGTGTCTTAGGCTAGTCGTGGGTGCCCTGGTTGTGCCTCTGCCTAGTTTATCGGGGATATGGGCGGGAAGATACTATTTTTTAAAAAAGAAGAATATATGGATAGTATTTACTCTCATCGGTGAAACATTTTAGTCCAGAAAATCACGCACCAAACTGGATTTTTTGGAAGCTCAAGTGCATTCATATTCAATACGGTTTTAGAGAGCGGGGGTTCTCATACTATCATTTGTATCACGAGCGTCCCATTGTCCCAGCGCTATTGTGAGACAAACTGGGACAATCGATTCGCGGCCCACAGATTACTGCTGTGCTCTACAGTTTTAAATTTGAAATATAAATAGAGATTTACGAGGTATTTTGTAGGTTTTTTGATTAACATTGTCCAGGGTACTGAGAGAAAATAGTTAGGTATTGGTGTTTTTTTTATGTAATAGGTAGGCAAAAACGCAGACGGATTACCTGGTGATAAGAAATTCACGCCGCCTAGAGAAACTAAAGATGGTAATGGTGCGTTGCCAACCTGAGGCCGGGATGTTAGGCCTCAAGCAAAAGTAAATACCGGCTACCTTACCCTCCGAACCGGAACACGTCAAACTCAAACTCAAACTCAAAATATATTTATTCACATGGATCTATACAAAGATTCTTGTGACGCGTCTATATAATACTAAAAACTACCACCGGATCGGAACGCGGCCACACACTGAGAAGATCCGGCGAAAGAAACTCAGCGGGCTTGTCTTTTTTTCTTCTTATAAATAAAATTTACAAAAGTATATAACTATATACTTATCATTAATCTGTAGAGATTGTATGAGAAGCAATTAATCCCAAGCATTTCTGTCTTCTAAATATTCTGAAATCTTATAATAACCTTTAGATTTAATACATTTTTTAAATTTATTTAATGGTAAGTCTTTAATATGCTCGGGAAGTTTATTGTAAAAACGTATACATTGGCCCATGAAAGAATAACTGATTCTGTGGAGACGTCAACGGTAAGCACTAACGTTTTGGTAGAAATTTGCCAATTCGGCCGTGTCGCTGCGAAATTCGAATACCTAATATGGTGTCACGGTGATAGTGACGGTAAGCCTATGCTTGCGTTTTACGAGCTGCCTGGCAGGAAGGCAGATGGTCTATTTTACAAAGGAGCCCGGACCAACACGGGGATATAGTTCGCCATTTTACTCCTCGTTGGTCGAGTGGCTAGCGTACACGCCTACCCACACCAACCAAACAACAGGCTAAGTTTAGATTTCCGACGAGACCAGGCATTTGTGTAGTGAATATTTAGATGTCTGCATTTTCCGGGTCTGGGTGTTTATTAAATTGATATTAAAAATTAAATTAAGTGTATCTCAATAATTAATCGGTCTTCGGGTCATAATAAAATTTATATGGCATCTTGGCATTAAAACCTATCAAAAAAATGATTTTTTATCGAATTACGATAAGAGCCCTCTCTTACGGATAGAAAAACAATGAAAATAGAAAAAAGTACATGTTTTTTAGTTTATTAATTTTGAACTGTCCATGTCATGCGATACGAAGTTCTTCGGGTCGGCTAGTAAATAAAAACTCTTCTTAAATTAAGAGCGACTTACGTTCTGATTTATTTTGACTTACGTTAATGGCAAAAATTGTATTGCTTGGGAACCGAACCCCTTATTTACGAGGTACGAGCTGCTTGGCGCGTCGCCAAACCTCGCTCTTGTTGCTGAACTTTACCATGTTTTATTGCAAGTATTTGACATCAAGGATTTTCGGCTCAGTGAAATATAAAAATTTTGTTTTTAATTTTATTGTTGCCCATTGTTACGCCCTATATATCTGAATCTTGGTGCTTATTTATATCCAAGTATTGGTTGAGTATTTCTATGTATTAGCAGAGATTTTGGTATTAGTAATTTTGATTATAAACCAAGACACAAGTATATAAATTGATAACTTTGAAGTTGAATCAATTTATGTACTTAATTTGTACGGAGATATTAGAAACAAAAATGTTTTATGGATGCCACACTTTTCTAATTTGTCATAATTATCTTTTTTCTATAGGAATAAAAACTGGTTGTTGTAGACAGTATTTGATAGAGCAGTCTAGGTTCTTTTTTTCTGTTATAGGAAGGCTAACAAGCGGACGGATTTCCCGATGGTAAGAAATTCAGGCCGCCTAGAGACACCAAAGATGGTAATGGTGCGTTGCCAAAATGAGATCAGGCTGTTAGGCCTCGAGCAAAAGTAAGTTTACCGGCTACCTTACCCTTTGAACCGGAACACGTCATAACGTTATGGCGGCAGGAATAGGTAAAGCGGTGGTACCAATCCGGGCGAGTCGCTGCGAAACTCTACCACCTAGTCAGGTGTCACGGTTTAGTGATGATAAGTCTATGCTCGCCTTTTACGAGCTGCCTGGTAAGAAAGGCAGATGGTCTATTCTGCAAAGGAGCCCGGACCAACACGGGGAAACAACGGAGAACACTCTGCCTCACTTTTCGTATTTTTATAGATTTGAAAAAAAAAAAACAAGTAAAGCCTAGCTAAATTTGCTAAAGGTAAGAAGATTTTATGTATATAATATATCTCGCCTAGAGACACTTAATCAAACTTCTTGAATAAATTTCCCGTTCCTACACTGTAAATTTGAACAATATATGACGAAAATGCAATAAAATTACCTCCACTACAGTTAGAAAATACAAAAATAGGTAATGCGGTATTAAAGGACAAGCCGTCGCTAAACTCCATCACTTTCATAGTTTATTTTTAACGTAAACGAAGTGGTAAGCGTCCGTTAAACATTAAAAAAATCTTCTATTTCAATGACTTGTTTAATGATTGGTGAAAGTTAGAAGATTGGTTTGCTAGGGGTAACTTATCATCGCTGGCATATAATATGCAACACAATATCATAAACAAATACAGATACGTTGCCTACTTTAAGAAATAAGAATAAGCAGGTATGCTCATTTCTTGTCTGTTGGTAAATTACACCCGATTGGAAATACAAAGGTTGTTGGATCCATAAACGTATTGGCAAATAAAAAAAAGGAAATTTTACTTAATCTGTAGTTATATCTTCGCTATAATCGCACAAAATCATCTCGTTTCAAGATAGTTCAAATGAAACTTTGATCGTAGCTCGATATCCGGTAAATTTATAACAATCATAAAATTTGAAATTCAACGTTCTTTTTTCTAGTAAACGATAGCGAACAAGCTCTCCTATACATATTACTAGCGTTATTGGTGCGTCACTTTTTTTAAACCTAAGATGTTATGCTAAGTATGTAAGTTTACCATCTACCCGACCCTTCAGAATGAGACATGATAATAGCGAGCCTGACGGCTAGAATAGGTAAAGCGGTAGTCCCATTCTGGGCAGGTGCTATGCATGATTCTACCGTCTAGAAAAAATAAGTTAGTTAATTGAGTTATCTGAGGATTTATTAAAGAATTAGGCAGATCACTGAAGAATGCTGTGCAACAGCTTGCCTGGACAGGAATCCACAGCTTTACCTATTCCTGTCGCCACAATACTTTTTCATGTTCCGGTTCTTCTCTTATTATAAATAGGTTATTAACATTGGCCGTAAGTGATCACATTTTACTAACTAGCGTCACAACTTTAACGGATCCGTTAAACTCCTGAAGCAACCGGCCCTCAGCCGTAAATATCGTAATGGTGGTTTCTCAATTTTCCGCACGATCGCTTTCATAAACCAAAATTATATTAAAAACAGTTTCACCGATAAAATGTTATTACAAAATCAATTTACGTCTGGATAAGCCTTAACCGACTACGAAAGTATTACAAAAAGATTAGAAAGTATTACAAGAAAGAGGTTAGGTTTATTTTTCTGTGGATAAATTAACACCGCCGTTCACAAATATGCAACAGCAGGTGTCCAACAAATGCGTCACACTTAAAACTTTTAACTCTTGCGTTTTGTATGTAGTGTCCGACCTGATTTTTCAATCGAAACCGAAACCGAAACATAGAATAGAATAGAACAGAATAGAATAACTCTTTATTGTGCACCAAAATACATAAAAATAAATACATAAAAATCCATAGCTAAATACGATACTTACTGAAATCTGTGCGAACTATTACCTATAATTTTATAAACCAGCCATTGATACATATATCACCCAGTTTCTGAGATAGCTAGTAGTGTTAATTGAAAAAATATATATTAAAAAAGCAATCGTTCAAGTACGGAGGCAACATATTTGTTTAGTATGTAAACTAAATAAATACCTAGGGAAATACCTATCAGCTAGTAGCGATGTTTGCCAAACGATGCACAGTAATTTGAGAACACACAAACTAAAGTCGAAACTACATTTTGTAGTCCAAACTGGCCGAAACGGGAACTAAAAATAATTAGCGACCTACCAAAAGTTTCGGTTTTGCGTCGTTTCCGCCACATTCGGCCACAAATTCCGCCACTAACTAGTACTTATTTGTCTAACTATATTACATGCTATAAACATATTTATATTTAAATCAAAATGTTGACTTCGTAGATTAATGATTGTCTTTTCATTCCATTTAATTAGAACTACTAGTAGCCTGACTATTAAAAATTATGGACAAAACTACACTCAATTTCACTATCAATAGTTGGCCACAATAGGTTTAGATTTTGTTATTTTGTTTCGGTTTTGGCCAAAACTAAGAACAAAGAAGAAATTTCGGTTTCGGTTTCGGCTGAAAAATAGTTTCGATCGAATTAT
>NJDD01002034.1:53918-104759 GCA_002245505.1 Calephelis nemesis | reverse complement strand
TCAACTCTCCTACATCATATTCACCTGTCATATATATATGAATAATCTAGATGGCGATGTTTACTACTAGTTTCTGACTATCGCGCAACGCCATCTAAATTTGCTCAGAATTTCGGGGAACGATTTTAATGTATGACATTGTCAATCTATTATATTTACTAATCTCTGGTAATACTTATACATATCGTCTCTGAGGTCTAACCGTGCGTCTTCGGAATGACTTCTTGAGATCTTGGGTTCGATCTCCGGTCCGGGCAACAAAAACAAACAAACAGAAATTGTGAAGTTTAAATTTTCTAGTAAAAGTAACGTTGCCACTTGCCCGGGATTGGATAAGTGCCCGGTTGGCTACAGGATTGTCATCTACCACATTGGACTTAATGTCTTCGGCTAGTCGTGAGCGCTTTGGTTGTGCAGTAAGGCAGAACTAATCCTTCCTGGATATCGTCAGAAACTCACATTTAGAAATTGTAGCAACAAAATTAAATCCTTCAGCTTTTTAATATTAGTATGAACAGATTCTGTGGTAAATTTGACCTTGCACAGAAAAATATGGGAGAACATCCTGGCATAATGATGTGTCTACTTACTCTGAACGACGTCCTTTGAAAACAATTATTGCTTTTGCGCATATTGCTTAAAAATCTTCGAGATTCATCAGAATTGCACAATAAAAAAGACTTTAGCGGCTCAGCTGGTTCACCAAGCAAAAGTAATAATACCTTACCATTAGCACAACCCTGCATTTCATCTTTGAATTTTATAGGGTTCACAATGCCAATTAAAATAAAAGGAGTATTTTTATACTGTAACTGTCATAATAGAATCCTGCATTTACAAAAACATTCCTATTAAACCTTCTGAAAATGATTCTACTTTGAGCTTGACGCTGAGCGCTAGCTGATCTTCTTCCTTGCGTCTGTGTAAATATCTCCAAGTCCCTCAAAGATACTTAACGGTCAGCCTATCCCGCAAGTCTGTTGAGTCTGTGTATGGAGTGACCATTGTCGAATGCTATCAAGTGATCATAATCCACAAAAACACTATTATTGCCAACATTTTTTTAGAGTTTCCCTCGTTTTTATCCAGGATTTTATCCTCAGATCCTGACCTGGTGACCATGGGACCACCTCTGAAATATCCTTTCAAACATTCATCGCCTCTTTTTTTAGTGATAAAAAGTAGCCTTTGTTCTTTCGTTCATCATAAAGTGTCTAAATACAAAGTTTCACTGTTACAGCTTTAAAAATGACGAATATACATATGAACAGTCATCCCCTCTTTTTACCCATTCTTCCCCATTTTTTCTGATAAAAAGTAGCCTTTGTTCTTTCGTTTATCATAAAGTGTCTAAATACAAAGTTTCACTGTTACAGCTTTGAAAATGACGAATTTCCATATGACCATTCATCCCATCTTTTTACCCATTCTCCCCTATTTTTTGTAATAAAAAGTAGCCTATGTTGTTCCTTAGGGTCTGTTCTATTTCTGTACCAAATTTCATCAAAATCGGTTCACTGGTAGGTATAGGCGTGAAAGCGTAACAGACAGACAGACAGACAGAGTTACTTTCGCATTTATAATGTTAGTAGGGATTTTTAACCAATTTTGCTATGATTATGATATTAATATATAATATAAATTTTTGCTATTTTACTGTGTGTATCATAATTTCTTTATGTGTTTTGCGTTAATGATAAACTGAAGTACGTGGTTCATTGTTATGGACTTATGGTAAAAATTACTGTTAAATATTTTTCCTACGCAAATTGTGCCACCCCCGTTAACCCCCATAGGGGTAGATTTTCAAAAAACGATTATATATGTATCTTATAATTTGTATTGCAGAGCATTATTTCAGTGTCACGCAAAATATTTCAATAGAATTAAATTTTTCAGACAAACTTAGCCAGCCCCTTTAACCCCCAATGGGGGTGAATTTCGAAAAACCCTGAAATATGTGTTTCATCATTTGTACTAAAAATGATTAATTCAAAGTTTCATGCAAAAATGTGCAATAAAAATATTTTTCTCATACAAACTTTGCCACCCCTTTTAACCCCCAATGGGGGTGCATTTCGAAAAACCCTGAAATACGTGTTTCATTAGTTGTACTAAAAAGTATTAATTCAAAGTTTCTTGCAAAAATGTGCAATAAAAATATTTTTCTCATACAAACTTTGCCACCCCTTTTAACCCTTTTAGGGGTTGAATTTCCAAAAAATAATATGCCTATTTTCTTCTCATGAATGCAACCTATCTACATACCAAATTTTAGCAAAATCGGTTGGGTGGTTTAGGCGTGAAAAGGTAACAGACAGACAGACAGAGTTACTTTCGCATTTATAATATTAGTGTAGACTATGGATCCCAATGGTTTATATAACAAATTCAAAGATTTATTTACATTTATGTACAATCTGTGTTTTCCCTATTATAACCATCAAAATTAGACAACGTAAAAGCCGAAAATTGGTATTTCCTTGAATTAAACTGTGCAGTAAAAAATTCTAATGGTGTAACAGACGAGATCCTAGTTCTCAAAATAAAGATAAGCTTGATATGTATACTAGATTTACTTAACGTAAAAATAAAAAATACTAGATCTAGAGTCGAAACAAATCGTCATCGTTTGTCAATTTACGAGAACGGCGATCAACTGATTTCAAAACTGCTAGATGATAGCTGATAGGCGACGAGTAATATCAGACCTTCCCTTAGGCTGTAACTGTATGACATTAATAATGACACTTTTTTATATATAGATATGTTATAGGAAGGCAAACAAGCCGGCGGATTTCCTGATGGTAAGAAATTCACGCCGCCTAGAAACACCAAAAATGGTAATGGTGCGTTGCCAACCTGAGGCCGGGATGTTAGGCCTCGAGCAAAAGTAAGTTTACCGGCTACTTTATTTACCCTTCGAACCGGAACACGTCATGACGTTATATAGCTCTACGAAATGGGCGTGCCAGACAGACTAGTTCTCATCGTACGAGACTACTTGTCGAATCGCAAATTCAGATTTCGTGTAGAGGGAACTCTCTCTAGCAGTAGGCCCCTAGAGGCGGGAGTGCCGCAGGGCTCGGTACTCTCACCTATACTATACGCCCTCTACACGAACGACGTTCCCAGACCGCCGCGTGTCCACTTAGCCCTGTTCGCGGACGACACGGCTCTATTTTCAACCCACCGTCGCGGTAAAGTGATAGGAAATAGTCTCAGAAAAGCGGCCACTCTCCTGGGCAAATGGTTCAGGAAGTGGCGCATAGAAGTGAACCCTGATAAAAGTGCAGCGGTGTACTTTAATCGAGGTGACAGACCCAGCTAACGGGTGGTGTCCAGGCGTAGCCCGGGTTCCATCAAACTGTTCGACGGAGCTATCCCCTGGGAACATTCAACAAAATACCTAGGGGTCACTCTAGACAAAAATATGTCGTTCGAACCGCATATTACGCGAGTCACGAACAAGGCTAAGTTCGTACTTAGCCGTCTCTACTATCTAATTAATAAACACAGTAAAATGTCACTTCGTAACAAAGTGACACTTTACAAAACGTGTGTCAGGCCAATCTTAGCATACGGTAGTGTAGCCTTCGCGTATACCTTCCCGACTCATTTAAAAAAACTACAAGTTGTTCAGAATAGGTTCATGCGAACTGCCACGGGTGCTCCGTGGTACGTTCGCAACGAGGACCTACATCGCGACCTCGATTTACCCACGATAGCACAGCATTTCATAGAACTGTCCGAACGTTACTTTGAAAAAACTGCTGCCCACCCGAATCCGTTGTTAGCTTCCGCGTGTGACTACACACCGGTCGCGAACGCGCCCCCCAATCGTAGAAGACCCCGCCACGTGTTATCGGACCCTCCGGACCAAATAACCGTGGCGAACACCCTACTTCCTCCACCTCCAAACCGGAACACGACAAACTCACACCACAACAACATTACACGACACCGTCGCCTCCGGTCTCGGCGACGAAGACCTCTCTTGCGCCCGGCGCCTAACGCCGGGCAACGTGCCGCCAATATTCCTCCTTCCAATCCACCCAGTAACCAGAACGCAGCACCAAGTCGAGGTACGGTCTCCCGGGAGACAACCCTTGGTGCTGGCGTTGTAGGTAACAGCCCCATGCATTTAAATAATGATGTCTCGGGCTGAGCACTCTGCTCGGCCCACAAAGCTCGGTGAAGTTGGATAAAATCGCGAGATTAGCAACAATTTAGTCATTAAAAAAAAAAAAGTACGTTAGCCACTCGACCAACGAGGCGGTCAATGGTTATATAGGAATCGGACTTAAGTCGATTTCTTCCAATTTCACTGTTCTTATAGTGGAAGGTAAGGAAAACAGAGAGTAAGTACCTACACGTCTTTTTTATAAGATGAAACCTGTAACTGTTTCGCAGATCCCTTTTGCTTCAGAAAATCGACCAGCTATTCTCGAAAACGGATAACTACAAAGACCAGAACTGACAGAAATAGGTAGTAATATATGTGAGTGATCCATAAAAATATGGAATAAGAATAAATTAACAAGATTTTTATGGAATAAGAAGCCTCTGGCCTGCTGCGCCTCGGGCTCCAATCTTCTCAGTTCTCCAGTCTTCAGCAACTTCCGAATAGTCGCTTTATGTTCATGCTAGAGCTAGAGTAGCGCCTCTGTGGTCCAAGGTCCAAGTGTTGGACTTGTCTTCATGAGATCCCGAGTTCGAATCCCGGGTCGGGCAACAAAAAGAAAAAACTTAAAATTTTCTAATACAAAAAAATTTTGCT
Organism: Calephelis nemesis; assembly: GCA_002245505.1. NCBI lineage: Eukaryota > Metazoa > Arthropoda > Insecta > Lepidoptera > Riodinidae > Calephelis > Calephelis nemesis. Next base: position 99,979 of record NJDD01002034.1, on the reverse strand, counting down.
CGAGATTGGATATGTGCCCGGTTGGCGATAGGCTTGCCACCTAACACATTGTGGGGCTAATGTCTTCGGCTAGTAGTGGGTGCCCTGGTTGTGCCTCTGCCTAACTCTTTGGGGATAAAGGCATGAAAATACTTTGTGTGGTTAAAGGTAGAGCGCGTCATTTCAGTTTAGACGACCTATCTTTGACGACACTGAATCTTTATTCAGTGATAATCTTCTCCAGCCTTCAGGAACTTTCGATTAGTCGATAGATGTTCATGCTAGAGCTAGAGTAAACAAATTGCCGAGTGTTGCTTGGAGCAGCGAATATCGTAAATTGCATCGCGTGGCCGTTTCTCACCGAGATACAGATCATTCGGGTCGCACCTGTCATATCTTGCATACAGACACACAGACAAGTGTTTAGTGATATGTAAGGATTATGTGTTTCAAACATTTCTTTGTATATATATTATAGTAGGGGAGTCCAAGAAGAGTATTTTAGGAGTTATTCGAGCGTGTCAGGTTTTGTGTGATTGTGCCATTGTTTAACACCTCCATCATATTATTATATAGCATCTTTATACACCTTGTGAATGACAGCGTAGCGAAAAATGAAACCATGGATTGCATGGATTGATTGATTGATTGTACTTGATGACATGCATATGTAGTTGGAATTTTGTGTCGGAAACTTTATGATTTTTTTAAAAATATGTAATGTTTCTAATTAATTTCACTATTATTTCATTAATACTATCTAACGCAACTCTATCTATCTTAAAATCTAATAAATAACACATTTTTGCTAAAAACAGCAATGTAATAAAACTAGGTATTACTGGGCACTTAGGGCCTAAACATATTACCGTGTTGCGGCATCGCGTCACTACATGAGATGTTAAGCCCTTTCCAATCTGGTTTTCGCTCTGGCCACAGCACTACAACCGCTTTACTTAAAATTACGGAAGACATTAGAGAGGCTATAGAGAATCGTCTCATTACCGTGCTTGTTCTTATCGATTTCTGTAATGCATTTAACACTGTAGACCATGACATCATCTTGGCTATGTTAAACCATCTTAAGTTCTCTCCTATTACAATTAAATGGTTCTCGTCATATCTGTATGGTCGTCAACAAGCGATCCGGATAGACGGAATGATGTCTGATTGGAGTGAAGTAGTGGTAGGAGTACCTCAAGGTGGCATTTTGTCACCTTTAATATTCACGTCATTTATTAACTTCATTACGTTGGTCCTTAGCTGCCTTTTCCACATTTATGCCGATGACTTGCAGCTTTATGTGCAAGCAGATATTGCTCAAATCGGAGGAGCTGTTTCAGAGATTAATGTTAATCTTGAGGCCGTGAGGCAATGGGCGTTGAAATTTGGTATTCAAGTGAATCCCGCCAAATGTCAAGCTATTATCATAGGCAGTAATCGTCAACTGGAAAAATTGGGTTCAGGGACTGATTCTGCTCCACCAGTCATCTTTGATGGAAAAGTCATCCCGTATTCCCAGTCGGTTAAGGATCTGGGTCTGCACATTGATAATACGCTTAGTTGGTCGAAGCAAATCAAAGAGGTGAGTCGATCGGTTACTGGTTCGCTGTGTGCTCTTAATCGTCTTCGTAACTTCTTGCCGCTCGAAACCAAAATTGTTCTTGTGCAGTCTCTGATTCTACCCATTATTGATAACGCCGACGTTTGCTACTCGAACTTATCTTCTCTATATATGAATAAGCTCGAGCGTCTCTTAAACAACGCAATTAGGTTTATCTTTTGTTTGCGTAAGTTTGATCACATTTCTATGCATCGTGATAAACTCCATTGGCTTACCATTTCGCAGAGGCGACGTCTACGTTTATTATGCATGCTCTTTTCTTTTTTGTTTGATAATAGCGCCCCCGCCTACCTTAAGTCAAAATTCATTTTTCTCACAGATACCCATAACCTCCAATTAAGATCGTCTAATTCACGTACCCTTTCCATACCGTCGCATCGCACCAACTTCCTTTCTAATTCATTTAGTATGCAAGCCTCCCGTCTCTGGAATGAACTTCCTCCTCACATAAGACAATCCCAATCAAAGTTCTCATTTAAGAAACACACTCGTAAATTACTTCTAACAGGCACATAAGTGTACACATAAGTAGATTACGCACATTATATTAGAAGATTTACGCACTGTGGTTGTATTATAGTTGTCATCATTTGTTTCAAGCACCAGCATTGTTGTTTTTCTGTTGGTCCAAAGGTTGGCTGGTAGAGAATGTTAGCGCATTAAGGTCGCCTTTTGTATAACATATGAAAATATGGTGTACAATAAAGATTAAAATAAATAAATAAAAAATCTTCTTTTAGCGTTGCGGCGTTGCGACGTCATTTTCATTATCTGCCATGAACCATTGTGAAAAACTTATTGCACATGTGCTAGTAAAAGATTTTACTCTGTTTTAATTACATAAATAATGCCGCGGGGCTATAATCAACAGTGAGGCTACTGCCGATTATAGCGGCGCAGCGCCCCAACGTATTTATGTGTTTCGGCCCTTACAGCTCGCAACGCGCGGCTTGATGCTTATACTTTGTTCGCTATACATTGCGAGCTGAAAAACTGTTAAATATTTATTTAACCACTTGTTTCCGTCAAAAGCTGTGAACGGAATTTTTACGTCTGATATGTATCTAAACTACCATAGAAGTTTTCGTTACGGTATCAGTTGTCATTATAGTAGGGGAGTCCAAGGTATTTTAAGAGTTACTCGAGCGCGTCAGATTTAATGTTATATACCTTGTGACATTGTTTAACACCTCCATCATATATAGCATCTTTATATCGAGCCTCGCCTATGATTTTTAGTAATCAGTATATTTTTTTGCCTTTTAAGTGAACATGCTAAATTAAGTTAAAGTGGGTTTGTAATTCGTCGTATGCCAGTAAGATAATCTAACAATTGGAGCATGATGTAAGCAATTAAGAGGGTCAGAAACTTACAAAAACAAAGAGACCCTACTTCCTTACGTCACGCTCAATGATTTGGTTATTTAAATATACACTGTTTGGCATGCATTGAACCCGTTCTATACCTGTCTATCTATCTATCTATACGACGTTTCAGTGTATTTACAAGCTAAAAAATTTAGACACACTACCATATGCGCGGCTCTAAATACCCAAAAATTCCCTCTTGGCTTCCTCTTCCAATAAACATTTGTGAAACAAGTAATTGCGAAATTTTGCTCTTCTTCTGACAAAAAATTTATAAGCCATTAGAAAACCATTATTTTTCGTTTATTTAACTATTTCTTTTTATTGAATTATCATATTTTTTTATTTTGACTATGTATGACAATGCATACATTTTAATGAACCTGGTTGACTTCAGTGACACTTCGTCGTCATGATCTACCTTTAGCTTCCCAACAAAAAAACCGTTACAATTGAAGCAAAGTAAAAGTGTAAAAAACTGACTTACATACATACATATCTTCACGCCGAGTCCCTTACGGATTACGCAGAGAGTATCGATTGCCAAACCTCACGATCCTGGCACACCTCGCCAAAAAACCGACTTAATTCCAATAAATCTAAGTATTTAAAAATTACATTTTCTTATCGATTTCCCTGAATTTGCATCATCAGATCCAGACTTGGTGGTAATGGCTCCACCTCGGAAGTACGCTCTTTCAAAAATCTAAAATCGATTCAGAAATGACGAAGAAATCCTCGTATATATTTTTTATGTTACAAAAACAAATAACCTAGTCGAGTTTATAACCTACGTCCAATTTCAAATTCGGTTAAAAACCGGTTCGCTAAACACAAGAAGCTGATAGATATAAGTTTATATAAAATAAATATATGATACTAAGCTAAGCTAAAAGAAGTTAAGCCATTTTGGAGTTGGTTTAAAAAGGTCAGGTACTTATTGACACTTGAACACAAATATTTATTTGTATTCCATGCTTTTAATCCCGGTGATTTTCGTACCTCGAAATTGTTGAATAAATCCCATGACACATGCTAGGTGGTAGTACAACGAAATAGCTAGGTGCAACAATATGTACATAATAATATAATTATTAATTATTATGTACATATTCGAAAATTGGATAAATCTTAGGGATGCGCCGACTACTCGGTAAAACCGACTATTCGCCTACTATCGTAGTCTACTTGTCGCCGATTATTTGACAAAGAGCGCAGACTATCCAGCTTCTTACTCTGTTTGTATTGGTCAATAAAATATATATAGGGGAAGCGCAAAATATAACCTTGATTGTTTATTAACTTTTTTATTTTATAATCAGCCTTACACATTATTTAATGTTAAACAAGTCTTTTTTTGTTATTATTTTCTAAAATAACTGCTTTTAAAAAACGAATCAATGGCATTTTAAAACAAAATTAGTATCATAATTAATAAATTAAACAACAATTAACATCTTTTTATCATCGTAAATAATCCGTGATCGGCTTGGCCGGCTAGTCGGTAAGTCGGTTAAAGTTATATTCGGCACATCCCTAGCAAATATAATAATGTTAATATACTTATACTACAATGTTTGTGTAAATTTATTACATTCAATTAAATTAATACGAGTGATTTTGTTAGAACGAGTAAATCACCTCATGAAATTGTAATTGATGTTAATAATACAACTTCCTTAATTGTTTTATTGCTTCCAATTAATTCTTCTAATTAATAACTGTGTTTGATTAAATTTTACAAGTGGTTATTAATAGTATATGAATAAATTTGAAGCCATTATAATTCAGGTATCTATATTTATATCTTCAATATTTTTAGGGAGTTATTAAAAAGACTAACTTGTAACAAACTCTCTTCGAGAATTAATAAAAGAGTACAGAACCGGATTTACCATGTATGGGCCTGAAGGCAATACAAAAGTGTAGCGAGCCCCTTTTCTTTACCTATCAATCACAAAACTCACATATAGTAGTTAACGTATTTCGGAAGTTTCAGAATTATTACGCTACAAATTATTATCACGCTACGGAAGCTTACAGACTGCACCCAACGAATCGGGGATTACCACAACGTGAAGGATTATAATAATTTTAATATTAGATACTAGATAATCTGTAAAGTGTTACATACGTTTAAAAAAAGAATATTATTGTTGATTATCATTGTTGGTACACAAAACTTTTTTTTGCTGACTGCAGACCCCTTTCGATCCTGGGCTCCTACGCAATTGCTTACTATGCCTTAAGGTTAATCCAGCTCTGAAAGAGTATGTCACTTTTGCACTCGAGTGTCCTTCCGTATATATAAACGTGAGGTATTTCTGTCTTCTCAGTCAACATCCGCAATCTTATAATTAATTAGTCCAATCATTTGAATGCGTCCACTAATATTATAATTTGGCACAGACATATCTCATTGGGGGATCTTAAGGCCATATGTTATCTATTCCTGCTATTAACATCTGTATTTCATATTTTCAATGTTTGTAATAAGTACCACTATTGTGAATGAATAAATAAAATGCAAATTAAATACATGGCGGACTAAATTTATTTTATATGCATGCTGTCTTTTTCAAATGAAACAAAAACAAAATTGAAGGAATATTTTGGATATGTCAGATTAGTCCGAACATGTCAAATTGTAACGATTTAAGAGGAATAGATTAAAAGTCTGTAGAAATGCCTTATACAGACTAATCTGACACATCTAAAAGTGTTTTGTCTTTTCTATTATAAGCTATTATTGAAAGGAGATAGTGATAACTTAAAATTAGCTTAGTGCGCAACAAAATTAGCACCACTGATGATAATAATTATGCTGCGCAAAAACTAAACGTATTTAAGGTGATGGGGTTGTCACATCTCTAGGTGTGTAAAATAAATTAATTGATTTTCTCATTTTGTTGCAGGTAAACGTTGACGCAATGAAATAGCATTACGAAAATGAAGGTATTTACATTGGATTTGAGCCCGGTCAGTGATAGGCTTGCCACTTATCAGCTTGTAGGGCAAAGCATCTTCTGCTATTCGCGGGTCCCCTGGCCTGGTTGTGTCTCCACCTACGCCTCTACCTAAATACGGGCGTAGTGATATAAAAACAACTTTGTCTCTATAAACTATGCTAATACGAGTTTACTTCGATAGATGTCACTGTTATAAAAAAGTGTCGGGAGAAGTCTTGTGACTTTTGGATCTCGCGATTTGGACTTCGTTTCTAAACTGTAATAAAAGTAACCAAGTCACCTGACCAAGTTTTTTCAACTGAGTGCACACATCACTTAGTTGAAGCGCAGTTGAGTAAAAGTTTCAATAATAATTACCAAGTGCACTTAAGTTTTTAAAGGTTTAAAGATTGTACATTGTTTATGGTGTTAGCTGTAACTGTTGTTTGCGCTTGTACTGTATTCACGTGAACATACTAAAAAGGCCTAGCAGCAAAAAGTATCTTCTAGTATACTTACGGCCAATGTTAATAATGTATCTCAATCTTTTTTTTTCTTTTTTTTATGTTATAGGAAGGCAAACAAGCAGACTGATTTCCTGATGGTAAGAAATTCACGCCGCCTAGAGACACCAAAGATGGTAATGGTGCGTTGCCAACCTGAGGTCAGGATGTTAGACCTCGAGCAAAAGTAAGTTTACCGGCTACCTTACCCTCCGGACCGGAACACGTCATGACGTTATGGCGGCAGGAATAGGTAAGGCGGTGGTACCAAACCGGGCGAGTCGCTGCGAAACTCTACCACCTAGTCAGATGTCACGGTGTTAGTGATGATAAGCCTATGCTCGCCTTTTACGAGCTGACTGGCCAGAAAGGCAGATTGTCTATTCTGCAAAGAAGCCCGGACCAACACGGGGATGGATTTCAAGCAATCTAGATAGCTGCTTATCCGCCGGCCTATCCCATACCTAATTGCCATATTTATCCTGTCCACAGATATGTTATTGGCAAGCGATAAGATATAATGGATCAAAATATCAATCTTGGACAGCAACTTTTGGATTAGGATTGATTATTAATATTGGTCGTTAGTCAAATTCAGTACTTATCTCTTCTGGATCCAACTCTACAAATGTTTTTCCCCGTGTTTGTCCGGGCTCCGTTGCAGGATAGATCACCTGCCTTCCTGCCAGGCAGCTCGTAAAAGGCGAGCATAGGCTATACCGTCACTAGCACTGGTGTCATCCTACAAGGTGGTAGAGTTTCTTAGCGACTCGCCCGGATTGATGCCACCGCCTTACCTGTTCTGGCGTCCCTAACGTTAGTGCTTGACGTTGAAGTGTTCCGGTTCGGAGGTTAAGGTAGTCGGTACAGTTAATTTTGCTCGAGGTCTAACATCCCGGCCTCAGGTTAGTAACATACCATTACCACCTCTGGTATTTCTTAGCGACGTGAATTTCTTACCACCAGGAAATCCATTTGCTTGTTTGCTTTCCAATATCATAAAAAATGTAAAGCTATCCTGAAGTAATTCCTTTCAAGTTTATTTTCGATGATTATTTCTTACTGGCTTTAGATATTATATGGATAATACATCGATATGATCATCAAGTGCCGACAATAAACAATATAAATAGCTACACTACAGTGATTTATTAACCTACTCGCTGTTACCTGCGGCTTCGCCCACGTTTTCGCAGGAACCCGTTGTGCGATCGGGATTAAAAGTAGCCTATATGTTAATCCAGGTCACAATCTATCTGTGTTCCAAATTTCAGACAAATCCGTTGAGCCATTCGAGCGTGGATGAGTAACAAACATACACACATCCTAACAAACTTTCCCATTTATAATATTAGTAGGATATGATAGTTAGGTATGTACTTATATCTCTTTAAATGACAGAAATAATCTCATCTACAAAATATTGTAACTGAAAACACTTGTAAGAGATGTCAAACCTTGACACTAATACATTTATAAACGGTCAGTTGACAGGTGACTTTTGGCGCCAACTTGCGAGATAATGAGCTATGACATAATCCAGATTAAATGATTATTTACACTTTTTTTTACGGAAGAAGAAGCAAACGAACAAGCACTTCACTTATGAGTTGTAATTGATTTAATTCTACATCTATGGGCAAATTCAGCATCTAGTTTTTAACCGACTCAAAAACAGAAGGTTTTTAATTCATCTGCGGGTTTTTGTATATTACTACATAGTATAAAACAAAGTCGCTTTCTCTGTCCCTATCTATGTCCCTTTGTATGCTTTTTTAAATAGATAAAGTGATTAAAGCGGAAGGTTTATACGTATATTTAATACCCGTGCGAAGCCGTGGCGGGACGCTAGTTATTTAATATACTTACCTCAAAAACTAAGAGCAGAAAACCCACTAGCTTGCGCTACGCCTGTTTTCACTATAAAATTGTTCTATTAATTCATGACGGAAAAAAACATATCAGTTTTTTAAACGTGATTATTACTTTAAACAAATATTTTTTAGGTTTTGGCATGAGCTTAAGCATCTGCCATTAGTCGAGTTTAATTATTTTGAATCAAGTTATTAACCGATTGGACAAAATCGAGTTCTAACTATTTAAAATAAGTCATAAGCAGTCATATCAGGATCTTAAGTGGTATCCTGAGCTCATTGAGCTATATTTGGCCGCTTTAAAAATACACACGAGTACTTCCTGAGTGCTCTATAACTGAACAAACTTCCATCAAAACTGACTTGTTAATAGACTCGAAAGAGGAGAATTTCTCAGTTTGATGATATTGTGTTATACAATTGCTCAGTCAATAACGATTTTGATGATATTTTTTCTAAATGTAAGTTATGAGTCCGAGTTGGTATGGTACCAATTTTATCAAGATCCGATAAGTGGTTTGTGAGACGACGTACATGTCGTTCAATTTATGCATTATTAGGAGTAATTGAAGAAGCACAAGACGGATCTTGATAAAATCGATTTGTCTATACCACCTAAAAGTCATGACCTGTCGAAAAGAAAATTATCAAATCGAGACGCAGTAACGAAATTGAACTCGGTTTTAAAACGACTTCGAAATTTCCGAGTCGGGGTGTTTAATTAATTTATTTTTAGTATCTATTTAAGTATTTCTATGTGTTATCATCGTTGACTAACATAACACAAGCATATTATAATTTACTTACTTTGGGGTTAGATTCAATTTGTGTAACTTTTCCAGGGATATTTATTAGTTATTTATAATACTCAATTTACTTGTACCTACTTAGACGGCATAGTTATTGAAATCGACGTCGGTTTTTTGTAGTTTTACTGCACTCAGATCATTTTATTCAATATGTATTCGAAATAAAAAAATAAAAATAACTATGAAAAAAATGTGTGCATCTTTTCTCTCAATCACGCCAAAACTTTAATTATTATTTCTTTATAGGAGTGGTCAGCGGATAAGCACACGACTTTCCTGATGGAAAGACAACTGTGGCCTAGTAACACCATAGATGTTACAGGTGCGTCGATGTCTTGAGGCCGGGATGGAAAGCCTATTGTACAAGTCTTTACCGTAACATGACACAGTCATTACAGCGGCAGGTATAGGTAAGGCTATAAATTAGTTAGACCCGGGTAAGTTGTAGCACGGTACTCTACTACCAGTGATAATAATAGTTGGTTGTCAATTACATATTATACTTAGTAGTTGGTAACTAACTTCGTTACAAACCATAAATCCAGCACCATTCGCCGTCTTGCTGTAAAGAACCTGGCTTAATTGAGTACACCTTCACTCAGCAGTCAGCACACAATTAAACGGCTCGTATATATGTCGTTTGAAGAATACGCTTAACGCTTGTTGTCCCCTACTTTGGTACCGAAGCGAGAATGGAAATGGTCGAAGTAAAATCGAATCGAAAAAACTTAATTTTAAACACTTCTATTTTTTTATGGTATTGGAAGGCAAACAAGCAGATGGATTTCCTGATGATAAGAAAGAATGCCTAGAGATACCAAAGGTGGTAAAGGTGCGCTGCCAACCTGAGGCCGGGATATTAGGCCTCGAGCAAAAGTAAGTTTATCGGCTACTTTACCCTCCAAACCGGAGAAGCTAATATTTTAATAGACAAGGCGAAAATTATTTTTTTCATCTTAAGGTTAGAGCTTTAACCCTCTTGCAAGGTTCCATTAAAGTTATAGCGACAGATATAGATACGTGTACTTATTATTACAATTACATTACTCGTAAAGCTAAAAGCTTCTTCTATAGATTATATGCCGCCCAATATTTTAATACGTGATAGTAGTAATTCAGGGTGAGGTTGCTAATTAAAATAAAAAATATCTCCACGCCATAACCCCGAAATACTAGGCAGAGGCACAACCCACGACTAGCCGGAGTCAGTAAGTCCCACAAAAGGTGGCAAGCCTTTCGCCAACTGGGCACATACCCAATCCCGCGCACCGATGTTTTTTATTAGAAAATTGAAAAATACACATATTCTAATTTTTTCCTGACTCGGACAGAGAATCCGGGACCTCTAAAAGTTTAATTCGACGCCGGACCGTTAGACCTCAGTGGCCACATACACTGCGACTTTTCGATAGTTATTTAAAAAATGACAACTAAAACTAATGGTCAGGATTAAGTCAGTAGATGAGATAGAATTTATTACACAGTATTTTACATTTATAAATGTTCACTTTTGCCGTTTTCTGGATTACATACTTTTTTATTAATGCATACATACCCGAATAGTTTGAATTTGAGACCCATAATAAAGACCTTCTTGGAGTTTTGGCGCCATTAAGAGAAAAGATAACCCTGACATGATGACGTATAATGACTTATAAATAATTCAAGTCTGATTTTACGTCATTGTGAAACTTATTGTAAACTTCGACTTAACTAATGGCAGACGCTGACGCCCACGCCAAAAGCTATAAAAGGCAACCTCCTTTACTGTGAAAATCAATTCGAGTTACTATCGACCAACCAAACTCAGAGTAGTAGAGTGCAGTATAATAAGAGTTAGAGTTAATATGTTCGCTAATTCCAGAAGGGGGGAAGGGTGGGGAAGCGGTAATTACTACACTAACGTACCGTACGCGATCAAATTAAAGAAAATTAAATTTCCGCTCTTAAAACTATATTAAAAATACTTCCGGTTTTATTAAGCTTTTGAATTTTACGCTTTAGTCTAGTTTTATTGAAAGTTTAGTAAGGACTGGTAATAGAATGTAAAAAGTAGTCTCCATATTAGTTTAGGTCTTCTATACTTAATTAACCGAATGTTTTTCAGCCAAATGTATCAAAATAGGCATTATTTTAATAGGAAAGAAGTAAAAACAAAAAATACTCGCCTATACACCGGAAAAATTAACGTTCCTCGAACCTGAGGCCAAAGTAACGTTTAGCAAGTTACAGGCTACGCTATCCACCAACTCGAAACATGACAACAGCAATGGGATATGTAAAGCAAATTTAGTTCTCTATCACCTATTCTGTGGTCTAGCGGTTCAGTTGTTGGACTTGACTGCCTGAGGTCCCGGGTTCGAATCCCGGATCGGGCAACAAAAAGAAAATTGGGTATTTCCAATTTTCTAATAAAAAAAAACATTGCTCTGGATTGGTTATGTGCAGGGTTGGCGAGAAGCTTGCCACCTATCACATTGTGGAACTTGGTGTCCTCGGCTAGTCGTGGGTGTCAGAGTATACTCAAAATTTTAAATTTTATGATTATGTTATAGGACAGCTAAAATGCACTGTTTATCTTGATATATTTTTTATCTTCCAAAATGACAAAATTAGCCAACTAATTTCGCTTTTCCAGCATCTTCAGGGCTTTATTAACTTAATTTTAATTAAGTTAAGAACCATATAATTGTTAACCATTTTCGTTAATTATAGAAACATTTTGTACCTAAAGATTCTGTCAAAGCAAAACCGGTTGGGTAATCTTATTATTATTATAGAAGATTAAAAATATAATAATTGAAACAGTGCAGATATAATTTTATGTAAAATAATTCATAGTTTATATTTTCAAATACCACTGATACAGAGCATTTGCCATGAGTTACCAATAGAGGCGCTGTTCAAAGTTTTAATACTAATAATTTATAGAGACGGTAGCGAGTATAGTAAACTCGAAACGCCGTGAACTCGTGGTACACTGATAATATATTAATTAGCGGTTTTGATTATTACAACATCGTCATTGTTATTATAACTAAAATAAACTTCTATTAAATTTAGAAGATTATAAGTATTTTAGAATATATTGAAAATATTAAGCAGGAAAGAATGACTTTTTGTTATAAACGTCTGAATACTTAAACCTTTTTAAATCAAGTGCGGGTACTTTGAATTTCGAGTACAGGACGTGTCTCCAAACAATAAACGATGGGCGAGATAAAATTTAAACTCCACCCTCACCGATAGATGTCACTTATTTAAAATTCACAAAACTTGCAAATCTTTGAGGGTTTTGACGTCCTTAAAAACAAGACAATAGAAAATCAATTTTATTTCATTGATATAGGGTGGGTTTTAGCATAGTTTTTAATACATCAAATTTAAAGGGCAAAGAAGAATCAATTTTAATTCATTAGTATAGGGTGCGATTTTGAGTGAGTGTAGAGGTGAGTTATATAATAAAGGAAAGTGAATAGTCTATTTTATTTCTTTTATGTAAAAAGCAATTTGGCACGGCGGAAAGGTTTAGGGATACTTGAGATGAGTGATAAGCCGCGTAGGGTTGATGAGAGGTGGAAGTCATTTGGAAGACAACAGCCTTTATGGTAGTCTAAATCTGGTCGACAATATTTTAATATTATAGATGGGTCCCGTAGATTTTTGATACTTTTTAGTGGAATCAAACAAGCAGACGAATTTGTTAAGGTAATGAACACACCTCGTGTATACATTACATAATAATAATAAACTCCTTATTGTACAACTAAATTATAAAAGTGTTACATATTACATTGACAAAAACATTATATACCTACAAAAGGCGGTTTTATCTCTTCCAAACAACCAACGCTTAGAAGATACATCAAAATTAGGAGAAGGTATACCTACCACTCGTATATACATATATAGAGGTATAATAGTCTTTCAAATAATTTTGGAAGTGATCTAATATATTGCAATAAAAGTGTTTAATATATAAATAAAAGTAAAAAACAAAAAAGTTAAACATTAAACAGTGAACATACAGACGTTTTAACCACTGGAATTGGATAAAAGTGGTATTACCACGTAAGTTATCACAAAAGTATACCATTTAGTCACGGTCGCAGTATATATGAAAAAAATGGTTCATAACCCAATAAAAGCTGCTTGTTACGAAAGTACAGGGCTTATAATATTTAATAATGCCCGAGATCAACACGAGGTAACTTGCAACAAAAGTGAAGAATGAGTGAACGAATGAAGCAAGAGTTGATGGAAGCGTTGAATAAACTACGGAAGCTATAGCAGTTAGCAATGACGTAACTACTCGTAGGTATCTAAAGAACAGGACTTGCAAAATGAAATTGACGCCCACTAAATTTTAAACTGTCTAAAATTATTTGTATTTTAGAACCTCTCCAATCTTTAGCATAACGGTTGGTCCGGGCTCCTTTGCAGAATAGACCATCTGCCTTCCTGCCAGGTAGCTCGTAAAAGGCGAGCATAGGCTTGCTGTCACTAACACCGAGACATTTGACTAGATGGTAGAGTTTCGCAGTGACTCGCCCGGACTGGTACCACCGCCGTACTTATTCCTGCCGCTATATCGTCATGACGTGTTCCGATTTGGAGGGTAATGTAGCCGGTAAACTTACTTTTGCTCGAAGTCTAACAACCCCGCCTCAGGTTGGCAACGCACCATTATCACCTTTGGTGTCTCTAGGCATCGTGAATTTCTTACCATTAGGTAAATAGTGGTAAATTTTTACTAATTTTCAAGGAACATGTTTTTTGCATAGACTCGTATATCTGAACTCCAAACCTTCGACTACATCTCTATACGAACACTATGATTAATCCTATGAATGCTATTTTTCTGTGATCCAATTTTGATATTCCAAATGCAGAAGGTTTTTTTGGCTAGTTCTAGTCCTACTTATCTTATAAATGCGAAAGTTGGTGAGTATGTATGTATGGATGTTTGTTACTCTTTGACGCTTGAAGGGCTGAACGGATTTGTCTGAAATTTGGAACACAGATACATTGTGACCTGGATTACCATATAGGCTACTTTTAATACCGATCGCACAACGAGTTCCTGTAAAAACACGGGTAAAGCCGCAGGCAACAGCTACTTTAATATAAAGTTGATCAGAGTCTAAAGGTCTGAATTAAAGTACTTTAACGCCCATATCCCCGAAGACGTACGCAGAAACCTTATCGCCAACTAGTCACATATCCAAAAAAAAAAATTAGAAAATTGGAAAAACCAATTTTTTTTGCTGTCCGTTCCGGGAATTCAACCCTGAACCTACTGAAACCAAGTCCACTAGACCACAGAAGAGAGTTAGGTAAGTATTGTGTACCGTCGTACCCTTCAGTACTAGCAATCTTTACCATTAGAGTAAGCAAACTGTGATTATTATCTTATACTTGCATCGAGATTTTTCTAATACTATAAATACGAGTTCGTGAAGACATTTAGATGTTTTGATGTATGTTTGTTATTCTGTCACGCGTCATCGCCTGAACTAATCGGCACAGAATTTAAAAATCGGCACAGATTAAAATAATTTAAAATACTGTGTATTACTAGTGTTTAATTGTAAAAAATAAAGTTTTCATCGACCCTAATTAAACTTATAAAAACAACACTTGTGTAAAGAGTGCTAAAAAGTGAAAATTTTAATAACTCGAAGTCACACATCGGGCCGTTACTTGGATCTTTTGAAAAGTTTAAATTTTTAAATTGGAAAAATTCAGCAAAATTAGAAATTCGGTACGATTAACTTGATAATTACATAACTAAAGATGAATTCTACCTTTGTTGTTGATGTTGATTTGGAAAATATTGATTTTGAGAACGTCACATTAAGAAGAAACTATCGTACAATGTCTATCGAGTCTGTGAAATCTTTTTAAAGTTCTACCTCGGAGTATTTTGCTAGAAGTTTACCGGATTTGTCTACCTTCAGTGACAGTCATACTAAAGATTTACAAGAAGAAATTAAATTATTAAAATGTCAATTAGAAAGTGCTCACCGGGAGATAGAAAATCTGATTTTAGAAAATAACTTCCTTCGAAAGGTTAACGAGGAACAAACCAAGAACATTTTGATTTTAAAACAAGTAGCTTCATCTTCAGCTAGTATTTCAACTCCTCGGAAGAAAAATAAAGGATCTATACCAAAACATAAATCAGTCCAATCAATAAAAAGGCAAAGTAATACTTTTGGAAATACAGGTAGTAGTATAAACCCTCACGATAGTATGACTCAAAAGTCTCATATTTCACCTCAAAAGAAATCAAATTTAAGTTTCAGTAAATATTTGTCTTTAAAAAGCAATTTAGTAACTTATAAAAATTCGGAAAAAATGACAAAAGAAAGAATTTTGATACTTGATGATCAAAGAGTACGTGGTTTGTCTACCAAATTTCTACATAACAAGAAATACTCTGTTTTAGCTACTGTTAAACCCAATGCCAGTTCATCAGAAATAATCCATAGTTTTAGAGATTTTTCAGGTTTATCAAGCAAGGATTATGCAGTTGTAGCAGCCGGCTCAAATGATTGTGATCCATACTCAGTGTTCACAAATATTAGTAGTGTTTTAGATAGATTAAACCAGTGTAAACAGGTATTTTTATTAAAAGTTATGCATACCTAACAGGTATTTAAACGTAGCTCTTCTAAATCATAAGTTGAAATTAATTGCTAATCAATATAATAATTGTACCTTCTTAGACATAGACAATTGTATAGCAAAATATGGACAATATACACACAAGATTTACATGGAGTGTTTGTCCAATAAATTAAAACAGGAAATAGATTATCAGGAATACAAAACAAATTTTATAACATTTTCTAACAGTTAAACCGATAAACTGAATTGTAAAAAAAAATGTGAGTTGCATATTAGATAAACCAAAGATGACATTTGCTGAATACAAGCAAAACTTAGAAAAACTAGTATCTAATAGAATAAGCAATAGCTTACCTAATAATAGTTTTAAAAAAGGGACCATACCTTATTATTTTAATCAAAAGAAAGCAACTTTACAAATACATAATAATCAGACAGCAGTCCCTGATACTACCATAAAAAGGTACTATACCTTATTATTTCAATCCAATAACTAATAAAAAATCATTTAATATAACTAATAATCAGTTTTTTCGCTAACCAGTTTAAGTTACTGCATCAAAACATAGCTGGTGCATTAAACAAACCTTCAAGCTGCTATTACAGAACTCGGGGACACTTTAGGTAAAATAGATGTCATCTGTCTTACTGAAACATTTTTAAAGCAAGGTTCGAAGCAAAATTTTAAACTTGATGGATACTGTCTTGCTTCTTATTTTTCTTGTAGTAACCAACGTCGAGGTGGCACCTGTATATTAGTAAAGATCTTCTTTGTAAACCCCTTGATTTATACCGTTTTCCTTTGAATGCTGTGCCGTTGAAATAATGAGCTATAAATTAATAGTATTGTGTATATATCGTACATCTAATTCAAATATTGAGATATTTCTTAACTAATTAGAATTATGAAATGATGAAAAATTCTAAGAAGAAAATTGTTCTATGTGGAGATTGGAATATAGATCTTTTGCAATCTACAACTGCTAACATAAGTTTAACAAGCATTTCAAATAATAATAATGTATGTCACCATATTTTAAAACCTACTAGAAAACATGCATGTCTAGATGTAATTGCTAGTAATTTGGATAATGTTTTTTCTGATACTCATTTTCTTGGTTTATCTGACCACGAAACTGCACAAAGTATACAAGTAGATATTACACCAGTCACACGTCATAAACCGAAACGTAGCTTCTGGTTTGAAACAAGGCGTCTTTTTGGTCAGGACAATATTAGAAAGTTTTATCAATGCCTGTCGTCTTTAACTTTTAGTGAAATTCTTGCTTGTGATGACTGCGAAGAAGCATTTAATTCCATGATATTTTGATGTTATTTTATTAATTATGTTTTTCAAAAATTTAAATTAGAGTTTCAAATAAGCCAATAAAAAATAAATGGCTATCAAAAGGTATTTTAAAATGTTGCAAAGTAAAACGTCAGTTATATTTAAATTATCGATATTCTCATGTTAACAAAAAGAGTAATAAAATTAATTACATGCGTTATAAGAAAGTACTATCCAAATGTATAATAGAGTCTCAAAAACAGGCATCATTAAAATATATTAAACAGTCTTCTAATAAATGCAAGGCATCATGGGATTTAATTAGGAGTTCATTTCAAAATAAAATGCTCAAAGAAGAAATTGAAAAAATTAAAATAAATAACTTAGTCTGTAGTGATGCTGAAGCAATTTGTAATTATTTTAATGAGTTCTTTATAAACCAGACCAAATCTTGTAATAAAAACCAGACTAGCTCTACAGGTAATATAAAATTTAATAGTTTGTTCAATCATAATAAAACTATGTTTTTGAGACCAGTTGATGAACATGATATTATTAAGGTAACTCATAGTTTGAAAAACACAAGAGCAACTGGTTTTGACAATTTAAGCACAACAATATTAAAAAGTGTTGCTAATGTAATATCAAAACCTCTATGTCATATTATTAATTTATCATTTTTAGAAGGGAAATACCCAGATCGTTTAAAGCAGTCAATTATCAAGCCATTATTTAAAAAAGGTGATACGTGTGATATGAACAATTATCGACCTATAACATTAATTCCAGTAATTTCTAAGATTTTTGAAAAAGTAATGTATGAAAAACTTTCTAACTATTTACTCCATTTCAACTTATTAAAAAATAATCAGTATGGATTTAGAAATGGCAGGTCTACATTATATGCATGTTTTGACTTAATACAAAAGGTAACTGAATGTCTTAATAATAAAAAGCATCCACTTTCTGTATTTTTAGATATGAGCAAAGCATTTGATTTTGTTTCACATAAAATATTGTTAACAAAACTTGAGAGATATGGCATTAGAGGTAAAACATTAGATCGGTTTAAAAGCTATTTAGAAAAAAGGAAGCAGTGTGTTGAGATTACAAAAATAAGTGGAAACCGCAAAAAAGTCTATACTTCAAATTATCTCGTTAATGACTGCGTGTGCCACAAGGTAGCATTTTAGGACCATCACTTTTTTAATTTACATAAATGATCTGCCTGATGCTATCAGTCATGATTCTATCTTATTTGCTGATGATACAACTCTTCTCATCAAGTGCGAAAACAAAAATGATCTAGTCACAGAAACAACTAAAACTTTGAACGAAGTAGCAGATTGGTTAAATGACAATAATCTTAAATTACATCTGTCAAAAACAAAATTAGTCCAATTTCAAACTCATTATAGAGAGACTAGAAAAGTAGATGTTATTTTCAATAATACTATTATAGATAACGTAGATTTTACTAACTTCCTAGGTATAAAAATCGATAAATTTTGCAATTGGAAATCACATATTGATTCACTTTGTAATAAAATTGATAGGTTTGTGTATGTATTAAGAAGAATAAAAGAAGTAGCAGGTCTGAATGCATCTCTCTTAGCTTATCACGGATATGTTTCTTCGATTTTGCAATATGGGATCCCCAGTTGGGGAAATTCTGTAGACCTAATTAGAATATTTAGAGTACAAAAGAAGTGTATACGGGCGATATGTGGAGTTAATCAGTTACATTCATTCAAACCACTGTTTAAGTCGCTCAAAATTTTACCTTTACCATGCTTATATATCTTGGCTGTATGTGTATTTGTAAATAATCATCATTTGTTTCAAACAAATGCTGAAGTATTAAGAATTACACACTTCAGAAATAGTAAGAAACTACATGTGCCTAATCAAAAACTTAATATTTAAAAAAATAATGTATATTGCATGTCCATTCGTATATATAACCAAATTCCTGATAGTCTGAAATCACTTCCAGTAAAAAAATTTCGAAAGAAGGTATTTGATTTGCTATTAGAGAAGACATATTATAGTGTAAAAGATTTTCTTGCTGACAAGTATAAATAAATAAAATATGTATAAATATTTTTTTATAAATTTAAACCCAATTTAAGTAACAAAATCATGGTTGCCGGGGAGTTTGTTTCGCCATTTCTTCTCCCGACTGGCTAGGTTTGGAAACGGTGGTAGTACCTTTAAATTTAATCATAATAAATTATGCAACTTATGTTTATAAATAAATAAAATATTTATTAAAAATGTAAATAAGTGCTGCGATTTAAATGTACATTTTATATATTAAATAAGTAACTTCTTAAATTTAATTAAATATTTGCACACCACAATGTGGTAGAATATGTTGTATTCTTAAATATCTTATAAACAACTTTTTAACACACATATTCCGCAAATAAATAATTTTCATTTCATTTCATTTAGCTCTCGGGCATTTATGATCTGGAGAAGGACATAGGCTAATTTTGTTTCCAACTGTAATATCGGGTTTTCAATGAGCTAAAAGTCTAACTAAAGTTAGTTCTTATTTAGAATATTTTTTAAACAGTATTTATTAAAAATAATAGTTATTTAGAAATTATTACTATAGTACTTATTTAGAAATTCGTCAGATTAAGGGAAATAGGGATTTATTTTACATATCTTCTTATATATAAAATTCTTGTGTCACAATGTTCGTTCCCATACTCCTCATAAACGGCTTGACTGATTTTCATGAAATTTTGTGAGCATTTGAGCAGGTCTGAGAATCGGCCAACATCTATTTTTTATAACCCTAAGTGATGAGGGTGAATCTTTTTCATACCCCTTAGTGATAAGGGTGACTTACCCTAATTTTTTCATAGCAGAACAACGTCGGCCGGGTCAGCTAGTATGTATAGTAGTAACGCAATATACCTGGTTTTTCTTTTCATGAAAACCTTCTCCTGAAAGTAACTAACACAACAAAAACTGATTAGGAATATTGCTTCTACTGTTCATGCGTAATGCTAACAGCAATGGAAATAGGGATTCATTTTATACATTTTTGTACTGGTCCGGGCTCCTTTGCAGAATAGACGATCTGCCTTCCTTCCAAGCAGCTCGCAAAAGGCGAGCATAGGCTTACCGTCACTAACATCGTGACATCTGACTAAGTTGTCGAGTTTTACAGCGACTCGCCCGGATAAGTACCACCGCCCTACCTATTTCTGACGCCATGACGTTCAATGCTTGCTGTTGACGCCAGTTTGGAGGCGACCTTGGGTTGGCAACGCACCATTACCACCTTTGGTCTTGTTTGCCGTCCATTGTCATTAAAAAAAACCTTTTTTGACAGAGGTAAATTTTCTTTATGTTCTTTAGCAGGTTGATGTATATTATCAACATGCTTGCCCCTCCATACATCCTAGTCTTAAATGGAGTAAGTTTTGTCCAACACCAAGGGAACCCTACAACCCGAATGACCCACTTGTAATGTTTGCTAAGGCTTCCCCCGCTAAGGTTTCCGTAATAGTGTAATACCATTTATATCTCGGTCACTTATGTACGCCTAGCAGCTTAAAATATGGGATTAAGAACCTCCTTGTTTTATGCGCGTCTTCTTCGTATCAATGTAGATCTTATGAAAAAAAATAATTAAAAATACGTCTCTGTGGTTTAGTGGTTCTGTTGTGATACTTGACTGCCTGACGTCCCGGGTACGAATCCCGGGTCGGGCAACAAAAAAAATGTAGCTTTTTAAATTTTACAATAAAACAAAAAAACGCTGCTCGGGATTGAATATGTGCCCGGTTGGCGATAGGCTTGTCACCTATCACATTGTGGGAATTAGTGTCTTCGGTTAGTCGTAGGTGCGTGGTTGTGCCTTTGCCTACCTTTTGGGGATATGGGCGTGAAGATACGTTTTTTTAAAATACGTTGTAAGCTGCTATTCCTCTCGAGAATTCTTTATTTCGACTTCGAATCGAATGACATCTTCGAAAACCGAAAAGTATTTAAAAGCTTTGGTGCATTTATAATTAATATTATCATGTTTGCTGGTATTTTCAGACATTTCCTTTGGTAGCCAGAATACGTCGTAGTTGCGACGTCAAAGTTGTTCAATAAAATGTTTCATTTGTGTGTTAGTAACTGTTTCCATGTCATTAATGGCGTTTAGTAATTGTAATTAAATTTGTGCGCAATAAAGAATTAGTCATTTATTCGCCGACGAAAATATTCTGTTTGTGAAAAGAATTGTTTAAACCACAAACAACGTAGATATTCAACGAGAGAAATATTTAATGAATTAGGTACGTCGTACGAATGAGATTATTTTGCCCGAGAAAATTCGTCATTGTTAATGTTGGCGAAAAAGTTAAAATTTGATAACCTTTTTGATTGTAACATAAATTGAATGACGTTTTGTATGCGCATATATTTTTTGTCACTAAAAAGTTATTTTTTTTAACTTAAATCTGAGTTTTGGCGCCATCGTAAAAGATGGTCGTATTTTTTTTGTAATTGTTGATTTTTTTGTAAATTATGAGTAAAATCAGTTAATTTAGGTGGGAACTAGGTAGTTTAAATTTGTTATCATTAAAGTGCACAAGTGAAATATTTATGAAGTTAATGTATCGTGTATTTCCTTACGTCAAATCTCACTAGATGAGCTAGAATAACGAAGCCACCGCTTTACTCAAGACCCTGACAACACTTTGACTTATGACTTATTACTGTTAAAAATAATTTATTAATACAGAAGACGTGGCAGCATGGCCATAAGGTCTTAGCTGACCCCAGAAACGGGTTAAAAAAAATAAGAAGACTTTCTTTAATATGAGTACCTAATAAGTAAATAATAGTATGATATTAGAGTATGATATATTGTTATATGAATAGTATTTAGCAATTACCATTAGTATGTTGAAATTTGCATAACATTTGACAAAGTCGGGGTTAAATTATTCAAATGCTCAGTTCCATTATTCAAGAAACGAGCCGTTTTGCTTACGAATGGTAGTTTTGTGTACGAATAGTAAATAATCTAAGTATCGTTATCGATCCAAAACATTTTGCGTAACTATGAGCAACGCTTCGTCACGTTTAGGCAAACTACCAATGGTTGTTATACTAACGGATTATGGTTCGTTGATTATAAAACCTAGCTTCAGCAGGAACGAGGAAATACACTATATACCAATTGCCGAATGAACACTTCACTTGTGCACTTTATTGAACAACATTGTACAAAATGTTATCAAATTTGACTAATTTTCCTTAATAACGACGACTGTTTTTTTACTCGATATCACCAAAACTTCTGAAGTTAAAACTTCTCGTAAAATTTTAGTTGTGCAAATACCTACTTATGGATTAGTGCTCCAAATATGTCTGACAAGTCAAAATACTGTGAAAAGTCCAGTAAGTTTCACGGCTACTTGCAGGCGGACTTTTTTTTACAAGTCCACCTGACGGACTTTTTTTTATTAAAAGGTTTGCGATTTTTTGTTGGGAAGCCAGGGTGAATCGATAGTGGATTATAAACAGACAATTAACAAATGAGACGGCTATCGTGTGACAAACGTATGACGTTGATGTCACCTTGTGTCATGTATTATGTTACAGGTGTACCTCGGAGTCGAGTTACTTTTCAATGTTGTTTGGATTCCATGTACATATCCGTATACGTATATTTATACTCGTATATTACCTTGAAACCGCTACACCAATCAAATTAGATCACTAGTTTTCCGTAATGCAGTAAAAGCCAAAATTAAAAAAATATATTGATTTAACTATTTAATCCATAAAACAGACAGAGGTTTTCAATTCGTCTGAATTTATGTCAATTACGTGATTACTATTATTAATGGATTTTGATTAAAGTCCTTCTTGGAGCTGATTCCATAATTTGATCAAGATCCAATGGTCTTTGTACTTAATAACGATATTTTTACATACATACATATCTTCACGCAAAGTCCCTTACGGGGTAAGGTACTCATGTGTCAGACCTCACGGTCCTGACAAATCTTTCTGGCTTCCCTCACATTCATTACCCTTTTCTCTTGACACCACGCTTGGATAATATCCCAATGGTCAGAGGGGTGACTAAGTATCTCAGTTGCCAACTCAAACTGCAAAAGTGTACATCAAATGACGTCATTTGTGTTTGCTATCTCTACTGTGTGTCTGTATGGTCACTGGAGATAGCAAATATAAAACACGTCATTTGACAGCTATTTGATGTACACTTTTCCATTTTGAGTGGGCATTTGAGTTACATAATCAGGGGGCAACCGCGACAACCTTGGTCTCCCCGGGTACCTACAACAATCTACATTCGTATTGCATATCTGATTTGTCCATCTTTCATCTGTCATTCTTTCCACATGACCGAACCAACGGAGCGTGCCCTTCCGCATTTTGGTACCAACAATTTCTTTCAATACCACTCTTTCTCGGATCCTACTGTTACGCATGCCGTCAGCGAACTTTAAATCACAGATTTTCTGCAGCGCTCTAATTTCGACCGCATTTATCCTTCTTTCATGCTTTTTCTGACATGTCCAACTCTCGCTTCCATACAATGACGTTGGGATAAGCACAGAATTATGCAAAGCGAGTCTAGCTTTTTGCTCAACGCTCAACGCTCCATTCACGCTATTCCCTGCAAACACTCTCCTCTCTACATCCGCGGTGTACCTTCCATCCCTGCTGAAAGCACAACCAAGATATACAATTTCATTCACTTGCTTCAACACTACATCATCAACTTAAACTCTTACATCCGTTCTGGCTACGTCTCTTTCAAAAACCATTTTTTTTCCATTCCAAGTAGATATAGAAAGACCTGACAAACGGTTTCCGAGCTATACTTAACAATGCATAAATTTTTATTTACCTAGAAAATGTCACGTAGGTACATTTTTTTCCTTTTATAGATATAGTATAAGTAATGAAATTGCTTTTTTACGGTTGTATTACATTTAATTTATTTAAAATATGTTTTTTATACACACTGCATTTACAAACATAGCACTAGCCAAAACGGTGAACCTTGTATAGTTTGACATTAACATAATTTTACTTACAGTTTGTATGGAAGAAATAAAGTATTGGTTTTGATATTTTCATGGCAAGTTTCCCGGTTTTCTCTTCATAAAAACCTGAGAATAAATAGTACAACAAAAAGAATTAACAAAATTACTCTATCTGTTCAGGCTTAATGCGATGACCAAGGGAAATGAGGATTCATTTTTACGTACATAGATGAATGTAGGTATGTTTTATAACTGCTAACCTAATTTCATTTGCATGTTTTCTTAACCTGATTTCGTTACCTTAATATTTAAATTCGTCAAAGACATTTTAAATATAAATATCACATTGATGATGTTCATTCAAATCACATGAATTAAAATATATTAAGTTTATCCGCAACTAGGACACGCCACGTTAGAAAGAAAGAAAGAAAATATGCGTGAATTGCGGAATATGCGTGATGAAGTGTGCAAATATTTTAATATTTATAAAAAAGTAGTTATTTAGTTATGTACGTAATGTTTTAATGTTCATACAAAAAATAGTTTGATGTTTATTGCATTTTGAATTAGGAATTAAAAACAATTTTAAAATGTAAATAAATTTAACCCTTTCCACCGTAAACTACCATCGTTTCCAAATCTAGCCAATCAGGAGAAGAAACGGCGAAACGAAATCCTCGGCAAGCCCGATTTCTGAAATTATAATAAATTATTATTAGTCGTTATTATTATTACAAATATTTTATTATTTTCGCTTCTCTGTAAGAAAATCTTTAACTTTTTTCTATGTTGGTCTGAGCTCCCTTGCAGAATAGACCATCTGTCTTTCAGCCAGGCAGCTCGTAATAGGCTTACCGTCATTAACACCGTGACATTCTACTAGGTGGTAGAGTTTCGCAGCGAATCGCCCGGATTGGTACCACCGCCTTACCTATTCCTGCCACCATAACGTTCAATGCATACCGTTGACGTGTTCCGATTCGGAGCGTAAGGTAGCCTTACTTTTGCTCGATGCCTAACATCCCAGCCTCAGCTTGACATGCACCATTACTTCCTTTTGGTGTCTCTAGGTGGCGTGAATTTCTTACTATCAAAAAATCCGTCTGCTTGTTTGCCTTCCAATATAAAAAAAAAAACTAAAAAAAACTTGTAACATGTTTTCTCTAACAGCAAGTCAAATACCTTCCTATTCCAAGAACCTAAGACAACTTTGCAGTCTCAAAAATTACGAACTCTATTAACACCATAACTTGACTGTAACATAAACACTAAAGCTATTCCCAAACATTATTAACATCCTTGATACCGTTATACATCCATACTCTGTATATCAAATTTGGCAACATGCTACGTCGTAGCAAGTCTACGAGTCGCTACACAACCTTACGTCGTCGGTCGCATGTGTTATGAATGACCTTATGAAGTTATGGGCTTACATAAGCTGAGGCTGTGGCTGAAGCAAATTAAGATAAATATTTAGATCCATTTCCTAATAATAGATGGCGTTCAATTCAATGAAAGTATTTCATTTTTAACAAATAATTTGCATACTCTGTGGTGAAATTGATTTGTTACTTTGGTTGGATATTCATTTTCATATTCAACATTTTATTACAAATAACCAGATGGATTCTCTAATGGAAGAAAATATACGTCTGCTTAAAATATATCCTACTACAAAAAAATTAAACACTCTATTAACACATGTTTTACTAAACAACGTCTTAAATAAAATTCTCAGCCTATAATTTAGAACCACGTCACCCCCTTGTTATACAGGCGTCTTAATTTTTTTGTTGTAAAGCGGCGAACGTTTGGTGCTATGCTACAGCATTGCTATATCCTGCTCTGGATAACAGATTTCGTTATAATGGTTTACAGCTAATTTAGGTTAATCATTTATTTTGGGCCTTCTTATCGCCTATGTGGTCTAGCGGTCCGGGTGTTGGACTTGACTGCATGAGGTTCCGGGTTCGAATCCCGGGTCGGCCACCAAAAAGAAAATTAAATTTTTCCAATTTTCTAATAAAAAAAAAGTTAGTCGGGATTGGAAATGTGCCCGGTTGGCGATAGGCTCGCCACCTATCACATTGTGGGACTTAGTGTCTTCGGCTAGTCGTGGGTGCCTTGGTTGTGCCTCTGACTACCTCTTCGGGGATATGGGCGTGAAGATGCTTATACTTATACTTACTTATCTTATATTAGTCTATTAATTCTACCAGATACCTACTATTTATAACCAATACCTTGACACCTAATTTAAAGGAAATCGCAACGAAACATTAAATGAAACAAGACGTAAAAATACGTATTACGTAGTGCTTGTTAGGTGGTATAGGCTATGAAACTTAAAAATACGACAAGTGTTTTCAAATAATGCTAATTAAATACTGCTAATGGCAGCTTTTCCGTAACGGTGTTGGACACTTAACGGGCTATTGTGAGTTTGGTTAGGGGCCATCTATAAATAATGTCACAAGTTCAGTTAAACGAAGGGTGTCCATCAAATTGACCTAAATTGGTTCTGGGCTTCTTTGAAGGCTAAGGCCAGCTGCTCACTTGCCAAACAGTGCGTAAGTGAACATCTATTAATTTGTCACTAACGTTTGAACACTTCCTTATTTTATCCTGCCGCCATTATGATAGTGATAGTTTGAGTAGTCAAATATTCTCATGTTGGCGTTGACCACGTAAGGTCCTTTGAGGAACTTTATTTCTTGCATCTAATGTTTGAAATACTAATTCCAATATATACTAATAAAATAACATGTCCTGACTAACCGATTCATCATCCCCGAGCAAAAACTGGTGAGTAGGGTCGTTTAATTGAGTAGACATTCACTAAGGACGGAATTTAGAAAATTCTACCCCTAAGAGTCTGAAATAGGGGTTGAAAGTTTGTATGAAAGACCGTATTTTTTTAATTTGAAAACATGAAACTTTATTTTTGGATTCTTATTGAAAATGAGTAGATATGTATTTAAGCGTTTTTGAAAATTTTATTGCTAAGGTGGAGAAACAGGGGTTGAAAGTTTATATGGAAAACCGTCATTTTTATAGTTTGGAAACATGAAACTTTATTTTTGGGCTACTTTTTAAAAAATAGTAGAAAATTCTACTTCTAAAGCGCTGAAATACGGGTTGTAAATTTGTATGAAAGTCCTTATAAATTTGGTACAAAAAAATTTTAATAAAAAATATTTTAAATTAATCAGTAATTAATATAATGACTATCACGTGAGCAAAGTTTATTGTTCGTACCCATATATATGCTAATATTTTTGCAGATTAAAAATTAGATCCATGAGGAACACGGCGCAATGAAAACTATACAGGGTTATTTTAAAAGGACCGGCCAAATTTTAGTTTAAGGGGGTAAAGGCTGAAACGGCAATTCATTTTAAATATTATTGCCAAAAATTTTATTTTTGCTTTTATAAACATTCCTTTAAAACCCTCCGCAAAAATGCTTCGCTTGTTGTCACGAAATACCTAGTACAAGTTATGACGTCACCAGCCTGCGCGTGTGATCGTAGTCGTTGGAAACAGTTTTATGCTTTGTTTACGTAAACCATGCATCGTGTATGTGGGTTGGATAAACATAATAAATAAATATTTTTTTAATTTTTAATCACTTCATAGATCGAAAGTGTTATCGTTGTCGAGTTTCTCAAAATTTGGCTGGAACTTTAAATGTCACCTGTTAAAATTTAATCATGGTATATAAATGTCATTGTAAAAATATGTTCAGATTGACTAACGGATTGAGGTTTGGCGCCATCGAAAGAAAAGATGGTCGAAGTTTTTTCATAATTATTGAATTTTGTGTTGATATTGAGTGAAATTTATCAATTTTGGTGGCATTTTGTTTAGTGAAAGTGCACAAATGAAATAATCATGAAGAAATTAGCGTATCGTGTATTTCCTTGTTGCCGTCAAATCTCATTATATGAGCTTGTGTAATGAGGCCACCGCTTTACTAAGAGCCTGACATGACTTACTGACGACTTATGACTCAGGACTAATAATAATTGATTAATATTGATATAAAATTTGATGCAAATTTCTACTTGACTAATTGCAAAATACTAACGTATAGGCCAAAACCTAAAGAAAGAAAAAGACTAACGGACAAAATACACTGATTATTATAAACAACTCCTAACAAATACTGCAAACAAAGCTTTTGTATATAACGGTAATTTGGATAACACTGTACTTTGAATCATTGTGCACTTTTTTACTATAAATATCGTAGTTTAAGATCTGCGGAGAGAACAATAATGTGTAGAATAATAGACTATTGAACAAAAGTATCTTAAACTTGAGACATGTTCTTTAAGTAGTACAGTACTACTATTTAAATTATGCGCTTCGGCTATATTCGTCAAGCTTCGGAAATCCGAATGTATTTTAAAGATATCTATACAGAATTGTTATTACATAATTAATCATTTCGCTTAAATTTAGATTAGGTCAACCAAATTAAAAATAAAAGAATAAAGTGTAAAATGAGTAAAAAGTGTAAAGCCGAAGCGCAAACGAGTAATTTAAACAGTAGTACTGTAGATACATATTTTTTTCTCCCGTGTTGGTCCGGAATACTTTGCAGAATAGACTAATATATAGTAGACCTTCCTGCCAGACAGCTCATAAAAGGCAAGGGTAAGCTTACCGTCACTAACACCGTGACATCTTACTAGATGGCAGCGACTCGTCCCGTTTGGTACCACCGCCATACCTATTCTTGCCACCATAACGTCCAATGCTTGCCGTTGACTTGTTCTGGTTTGAAGGGCAAGATAGCCGGTAAACTTACTTTTGCTCGAGGCCTAACATCTTGGCCTCAGGTTGGTAACACACCATTATCACCATTGGTGTCTCTAGGCGGCGTGAATTTCTGATCATCAGGTTTTTTTTTGTTTTTTTTTTGTTTTATGAATTTACTAATGAGTTTTTTTATTGTTTTACTCATGAGAATGCAATACATCTATAAAAAAACAATCTGATTTTCAAAATGTGGTAACTATTAAAAAAACATCAGGAAAAGTACTTTTGAGAGAATTTCTAAAATCTTTTTAATATTTTGATATCGGATATCTCAATAAAGTATGTTAATCTATGTAGGTATATAAAAATCAATTGCTCTTTGTTAGTCTCGCTAGAACTCGAGAACGGCTGAACTGATTTCACTAACTTTGGTTTTGAATTATTTGTTCAAGTAAAGGAAAGGTTTAAAAGATAAGAAAACAGGGAAACCTGCGAGGAAACAAGGAAAAACAACATATTACTTTTTCCCATACAAACTGAACGGGTGGAACGAAGTTCGCCGGGACAGCTAGTAGGTAATATATATACATCACACATATACATATATAGAAGTTTAAGAAATGTAATTTTTATAAAAGTAAAAAAGCCATGTTCGTAAGGAAAGTGTGTAGGTGTTATTTTTGTTTTATTTTACCCACGTGACACTGGTATTATATTGCATACGAGTACGGCCTAAAGCTTGTTGATCCCGGCTTATATGTTACGGTGATACTCTACACAAGATATGCAAGCCTGGTAGATTGCTACCAAAATATATATGGTTTCTGTCACAATGGCGTTATCGCTACCTTGTAATAAGCTAACACTACAAGAAATGTACACCCAGTAGTTATAGTCAACGCAATATAGATAGGTAACATATTTTTTTATGAGACGGGAGTAGAAAACCTTCTTTGTTGTAGATTTCTTTGTTTATTTCTGCCACCATAATGTAAGCGCTTCTTGTTGGCGTGTTCCGGTTCGGAGGGTAAGGTAGCCGGTAAATTTACTTTAGCTCGAGGCCTAACATCCCGGCCTAAGGTGGGCAACGCACCATTACCACCTTTGGTGTCTCTTTGCGGCGTGAATTTATTACCATTAGGAAATCCGGCTGCTTTTCATCATAAATCATAAAAAACCAAGTTTTTCATAGTATGTCAAAAGTCAATTTGTGTAGAATATTCAATAAACATTTTTCAGCGTCGACACCGTGTGGAATTCCATTGTATACACACTTTATTTAATGTAAACACTAGTACTTTTTAACAATACACTTCACATAACACTTTATAATAAACTATGGTCAACTGGCTTCAATTTTCACAGCATCATCAGGGCTTTATAACTAAAACAAACTTATTTATCATTAGTTATATAGCCCTGATTATGTTGTCAAAAGTGAAACCGGTTGCCTAAATTATAAAATTAATTGTTATAGAAAGTGTATTGTTGGAACTGAAAAAATACAAGTTTGCATTAAAAAAATGTGTATCAATTTGTATGTTTAGTTTTATGGACATAAAACTTCAACTCTATTTTTAAAAATAGAACAGTTTTTTTACGGGCACATCTCTAGTTGTTTTTTTTGCAGTTTTACTCAACTCAAATTATTCCGAAAAATTACTTAAATTCTATTCGTATACAATTTCAAATATCGGCTGTATTTTTCTCTTCATGTAGTTGGCGCCTTTGTTGTTTCCTTTCAATGCAAATGGCAACGGTGTTACATCGATACAGCCTTTGAATCCTTCTTTATGTTCATTCCCGCGCGACACGACATATTATGTGCTCTTGGCATGTAAATTATGTGCGATGTTCGTATATTTTTATTTACTAACAAAAAGCACGTCTTTATGTAGCAGTGAATATAACATTAAAGCTACAAAAATAAAACATACAAACATATGGACATCTAAATCTAAATTCTAAAGTTTATTAAAATAATGATAAATACTAATAAACTTTAATTATTGGCATCAAAAATCTGTTTTTACCAACTTCAAAAAAAGGAGGAGGTTATATTATGTTCGACTTCTATATTTTTATGTAATGTCGATTTAAAAATGTATTTTTAATTGATAATTTAAAAGTATATAAAATATATAATTAAATATTAAATATATAATTAAATTGAAAGAACGAACTTTCAAGTAGGTATCTCATTGCCATCAAGTTTGGATCTGATGATGGAATCCCTCAAGTTAAAGAAAAAACTTAATTTTTTGTATTTAGATGGCTTACTTATTAAATCAAAGACGGTTTCTTGCAGTTTCTCTGCGCTTCAATTATCTTGTAAGTCATTATATGTTTTTTTTTTTTTTTTACTGTTCGGTAGCAACTGCAATAGTCGAAGGACTGTGACGCAGCTACTAACGCCCACCTCCGTATAAAACAATTACATAATCAACTCTTTTTTGTGAATAATACACTTAATATAACGAAAAAAAACATAAAAATACTGTTGAAAAATATTTAAACTAAAGATTTCATAAAATAAGGTTAGTTGTTTAAAGTATTGATTATAAGTATGTGTGTTTGTGTGTGTGATGTATCTATGTGTATGAGTGTGTGTTGTGTATAAATGTGTGTTTATATGTGCATGCGCGAATGTGTTTGTGAGTAAAAATAAGATAAAAGCTTGATAACTTATAGTTTGTAAAATTTATATTAAAATTTTCTAATTCCCAGTAGCCAAAAGATTCTCCACATCATCATAATTTAGGTTTTGTAACCAGCAGCTGAGTTTTAACTTAGATTGCTTAGAGGACATGGGATATTCTCTAAAGGTCGCTTGCAAGTTTCCCAGTTTGATTTATTGTTGAATTTAATTATTTCAGTCTCAGTTAGCTTCAAGTATATTGTTTTAACGCAGTACCTATTAGAAGCCTCTGTGGTTTAGCGGTTCGAAGTCGGACTTTACTTCTTAGGTCCCGGCTTCGATTCCAGGTTCAGGCAACTAAAAAAATTAGAAAATGTGTATGTATTTTTTCTATTACAAAATAACGTTGCCGGGAATTGGATATGTGCTCAGTTAGCGATAGGCTTGCCACCTATCACGTTGAGAAACTTAGTGTCTGGCTAGTCGTGGGTGTCTTGGTTGTATCTTTACCTACCTCTTCGGGGATGTCGGCGTGAAGATACCTATTGAAATTTAATTTAGGTCAAATGTCTAAATAAGGAATGAGCAAAACTATGCTGTGATAATACGGCGTAGTAAAACTGCAAAAACCAACTCCAACTAAAAATTAGGTACCACGTCGCGAGTTAATTCTTTAACACAGGGCTTCCCAAACTATGCGTCGCGACGCCCTAGGGCGTCGTGGCACTGTCCCAGGGGCGTCGCGGGTCAAATACGACCGAGTGGAGCTAGTTACGAACCCACCAGAACCTGTTACTAGGGTTGTCCTTATTGTAACTGGTAACTAGTTTTAGGCCACGGGGTGCGGGCTGGGTTAAGGGGAGTCGTAAAAGCTAATAGAGATTGTAGTATAAGTGATAAGTATTTTTAATCCATAGAAACCCCCTCTCTCCTCCCCAGGGCGTCATTTAAAAATAGCATGTCCTAAGGGCGTCACAGTAGAGATAAGTTTGGGAAGCCCTGCTTTAACAGAAGATACTAACTAATGACTGAAATAGTCCTAAATTTTATCAACATCCTACTATTTGTTTTTTTTATGATATTGGAAAGCAACAAACAGACGGATTTCCTGATGGTAAGAAATTTCCGCCGCCTAGAGACACCAAAGGTGGTAATGGTGCGTTGCCAACCTGAGGCCGGGATATTAGGCCTTGAGCAAAAGTAAGTTTACCGGCTACCTTACCCTCCGAACCGGAACACGTCATGACGTTATGGCGGCAGGTAAAGCGGTGGTACCAATCCGGGTGAGTCGCTGCGAATCTCTACCACCTAGTCAGGTGTCGCGCTGTTAGTGACAGTAAGCCTTCGCTCGCCTTTTACGAGCTGCCTGGCAGGAAGGCAGATGGTCTATTCTTCAAAGGAGCCCGGACCAACACGGGGAAAATTGTTTATGTGTTATACTTAATAACTCAAAAACCACTGATCGGATCATGATAATAATATGGGACCACCTCAGGATAATGACCTATCTTTCTAAAAAAGAGCCATCATAATCGGTTAGTTATAGGCGTAACTAACATAAAAACACAGTCCTTCTTTTTTGGAGGCACTTAAAAATGAAAACTCTCTTTGTAAATTAGTTTCTCGGTTTAATTTTAAATATTTTACTTTTCTCAACCTTAGCCATTAGCATTAATGTTTCGGCATCATAAATAAATATTTAGTGAAATATTCATTATTTACATCTATGGCATCTGAATGATTCGGAAATCGTTACAGATTCAAAAGCCATCATTAAATTTTAACTATGGCATGACTGAATCTATTGATGAATGAAAATCAATTTTGCTCGTACAGACGTCATTAATGTCATTAAACATTAATACATTTTTTTTCAAATACAAACTAACATTAACATACATAATTAACATTAACATACAGTAGTTCCTAATAGGGTACAAATTTTCCACGTATTATTAATAAAATTTATGCGAGATCACCTCGGAATCATGAGCTATTTTTCTGAAAAAAACCTTTAAATGCGGTCTGCTATTTATTAATTTAGATTAAACCTGAAAAAACATACCCAATCTAAAAAATAAGAAATATGTACCTATGTCGTATTTTGAAGTTGATTAAAAATTAATTCCCATTTCGCGTGATCCAAATTTATTTTGCTGATTCTGAATTTGGCAGACATTTTAAAATCCAAGATGGCGGACGGAAGTGATGATTAAAAAACCTGCATGTTAGGACCTTAGTATTTTTTGTGCCTTCAGATAGAGCTTACTAAAAAAATTAGAAATGTGAGTATATTCTAGCCACTTGTACTTGATGAAAAAATGGCCACAGGCCTGCCTAAACGAAAAGAAGTAGTTAGTATGAGACACTGCTATTTTTAGAGCTCAGGTGCAAATTAATGGAAATAAAAAAAACATTGAAAATTTGGAAAACAAAATGGCTGACATGCGAAATCATGGACTACTTTGATAATTCCTTTCTTGTTGCGTTGGTTATTGTCAGGAGAAGGTTCTTGTAAAAAAGCCGGCAAAATTGCAGCGAAAATGGTAAAAGCAATATTTTAATTCATACAAACTGTCTGTAACTGCGTCAAGAGATATGAAGTCCGCTGAGTTGGCAAGTTACTTATAAAAAAAATCAAATCTGTAAAATATTTTTTATTTTTATTTTTATGACATTGGAAGACTAACAAGCAGACGGATTTCCTAGTGGTAAGAAACTCAAGCCGCCGACACAAAAGGTGGTAATAGTGCGTTGCCAATAAGTTTACCAGTTACCTTATCCTCCGAACCGAAACACATAACGGCAAGCACTGTGTTTATGGCGGCAGGAATATTAAGGAATGTGGAACCAAACCGGGCGAGTCGCAGCAAAACTCTTCTACAGGCTAGAAAACAAATACCTACCTGTATCTTCAACAGATTTCAACTAATTTAATGAAAGTGCATTAATAAATCGTTAACAAATAAAAAGTAAACCTACTCTACGAATTCATCAACGTTTAAATCCAGCTTAATTTAAATATTTTAGGCACGTCTTATTACTTGCGCATTAAGACGTGATCGACAGGTGGCGCTGTCATTAAAACACAGTTTAGTATCTAACAACTTGTTAATAAGTTCTGTGACATAAACATTATCCAAAACTTTTGTCAGCAAAAACGGTTTAATATTTTAAAATTCTTTTGTTCGTTATTATTAATTTATTTGTCCCTTTCTGGAGCCGGGTAAGGCTACTTTTAGGCCATGCGGTCATGTCTTTCGTAATATTTAAGTCTTATTAACAGTCATAAGTCACTATTTTCAAAGTCATGTCAGGGTCTGGGGCAACGCCCACCGCGTTTTTGTTCGTTATTATTAATTTATTTGTCCCTTTCTGGAGCCGGGTAAGGCTACTTTTAGGCCATGCGGTCATGTCTTTCGTAATAATTAAGTCTTATTAACAGTCATAAGTCACTATTTTCAAAGTCATGTCAGGGTCTGGGGCAACGCGGTGGGTTCGTTACTCAAGCTCATGTAGTGAGATTTGGCGGCAGCGAGGAAATACACGATACACAAATTTCTTCTTGATTATTTTATTTGTACACTTTCACTGAACAAAATTATACAAAACGCCACTAACATAAATTAATTTCACTCAATATATAAACACAAAATTTAATAATTATAAAAAATATCAACGACCATCTTCATTCACGATGACCCCAAAACCCATTCTTTTTTTACAAAATTACCTACAATGTTACTATTTAACCAACTCCAATAAAGACGAGGTTTGTTATATGGTTGTTGAAGCCACTAGCTTTTTCAGGATGTCTAGCTTATAATGACCGCCTCGTTGATCGAGTGGCTAGCGTACACGCCTAACTACACCGACCAACCGCGAGGCTTGGGTTCGAAACCATTTCGAAACGGGGGCAGGCATTTGTGTGATGAACATTTAGATGTCTGCATTTCCGGGTTTATTAAATTTCTTCTGGTATGTATTTAAGTATTTCGACGTAATAGAATGGTTGACTAACACCTATAACACAAGCATATAATTTGCATAGTTTGGGGTTAGATTCAATTTGTGTAAAGAACAAAAAAAATGAATAAATATCCCTGAGGATATTTATTCATATATTTTTTTTCTTATTACTTTATAATGCCTAAATAAAATCGTACTGTAATTTTAAATGAATTTAATTGTTTGTTAATCGAATGTTGCAAAGTAATGAAGTGACGTCAGTGAAATAGTGTGTCTAAAGTTAAACCTAATGATGGCGTGCGCAACGCTCTCCATTTATTGGCACGTCCTTCCGGCGTTGAAGTTTCTTCAATGAGCTGTTAAGGGTAGGTATATGGCGTTAATGTCAGCAATTTTCGCGATGATAGCCCCTTAAAGGATAGCGCACAATTGGGCGAGCCGTGGCGGGACGCATCGCAGCGCAACGATCTGCCTAAGTCGCTTTTCTACAATTTGCTAGAGCAACGTACAGTATGCCATCCTTATCGCGGCAGATTTTTCTCGGTATCCCATCTGCGATCTGCTCTGTAGTCCACAAAGAGGAGAGTAAAAGCGATATTATTAATGTGAATAAATGGCTAATGATATATTAACGCTAGAGTCTTGTACGACAACTTTCGTACTTGACGATTTAAAGTGGAGTTGCCATTCTTCTATTTTACTCTACACATCCCGCATCACATCGGTATGTGATGCGATGCGTTCCGGCTCGACTGAGTGTGCTTTGCGATGCGATGCGGCCCGACCCCACACGTTTCTCCCGGTTAACAGTATGCGCTATCCTTAAATCATCATCTACGATTTTGTCAACATAAATAAAACTGTACCTATACAATAAAAAGTATAATTCAAAACCGCTAGCGGGATGTCGATAAAATTTACGTTGGACTTTCTCGGAATAATAAGCTAGAAAATTGATACAAAATATCAGTGTTTCATTGCCAACCCGAGGTCGGAATATTATAGTAAGTACTATAATAACTTTACCAACTATCTGCCCTCCAGACCGGAATATCAACGGCAAGCAATGACTATAGAGAAGAGAAAAACTGGGAAAATTGCAGGAAAAATAGAAAAAAACAGTACTTTATTTTTTCCATACAAACTTATATCAAGGGATACGAAGTTCGCCGGCTTTTTTATAATAATTGTATGGATTACTTATAGGTACTATTTATCACAAAGTTTGGTTACCGTGCAAATATAAAACAGTATGAAAATTATAAACATTTGAAACGCCACATTCACACAAATATAAGCAGCGACAAGGTTCAGGGGGGTAACCATAAGCTCAAAAACCAGTATTGTTTCAATAATACTTATTGTTATCGCAAAAAGACAACCTTATGACCTATACCATAAAGGCGGACATTTAGCAATATGGAAATAATACTAATAAAATATAGTATTGCAAAAACTTCTTAGGGGACTTTTCATAATAATTCATAGTTTATTTTATTGTTCGAATATAGGTACATACGGGTAGTTAGATCGAAATTCGATGTGCATATTTATATGTGTCCCGTTTCGAACGTTTGTATACCCTTTCCCACACAGTTTCATATTTTTATTGTGATAGAGGAGATTATAGCACTATTATTACAAAAGTAAATGTCTTGATATATATTATATTTTATCCTATCAATGTACAATACATAAAAATATGTCAGTATAATATTTTGTCAACTTCACATCCATGATATGAAGGCCTGGGTGCTGATTATGTATCTCAGTTGCGAACTCAAAACGGAAAAATGTACATCAAATAGCTGCCAAGTGACGTATGTTTGCTATCTCTATTGTATTTCTGTTGGTCACTGGAGATAGCAAATATAAAACACGTCATTTGACACCTATTTGATGTACACTTTTCCATTTTGAGTTGGTAATAACCAACTCAAAATGGAAAAGTGTACATCAAATGAGCTGAGTTACATAATCAGCCCCCTGGCTGGCTGAAATTGCAGTTTGAAAATCTCTTGGTTTTCATACTGTTTCACATTTTTACTGGTTCGGTTGAGTGGAAAGCAAAGTCTTAACCGCGAAACTTTAAAAGTGCTTTCCGGAAGTCGTAACTTGGACTGGATGAACATAATTATAATTGATTAGAATTTGGATGTAAAGTTTTTTGGCTTAATCCGACGTTCGCGTAATGTGTCGGTATGCACGCGACGCGGCGATATCTCCGAAACTATCGATCTTCATTAATATTCCTTTTGACAGAACATTTGTCTGTTAATTTATTGATGTTTTCAAACAAGGCCGTTTGAGGTCAGCTTGTTTTGGAAATAACTTTCGACGTTGCATTGGTACTGGTTGGAGCTAAAGTTATTGCCGACCATTTCTACAAACATATATATCTTCACGCCAGGTCGCTTACGAGGTAGGCTTCTAAATGTTAGTAAAGAATTATTTTATTTAATTTAAACAGATTACACGTCTTCAAACGCAACA
Source organism: Calephelis nemesis (assembly GCA_002245505.1). Classification (NCBI taxonomy): domain Eukaryota; kingdom Metazoa; phylum Arthropoda; class Insecta; order Lepidoptera; family Riodinidae; genus Calephelis; species Calephelis nemesis. The sequence continues at coordinate 62,040 of NJDD01002034.1, read as the reverse complement.
AAAAATATAAAACGTTTTCCAAAACTTTTCTCAATTACGTAAACAAAATTGTAACTAATGAAGATTTAAGTACAAAAATAGACATGTTAGTTATAAAAAACATTAAAAAAAATATGGACGTTACATATCCCCGAAGAGGTAGGCAGAGACACAAGTAGACACAAGTAGACACAAGTAGACACAAGTAGACACGACTAGCCGAAGACTGATGCCCGATTTCACCAAGAGCCTCTATACTTTAGGGGACCTTTTAACGTTAGTTATGGGACTGTTTCCATATAAAACAGTCCCCTATAATACGTTAAAAGTCCCCTAAAATATAGGGGCTCTTGGTGAAATCGGGCATAAGTCCCACAATGTGATAGGTGGCAAGCCTATCGCCAACCGGGCACATTTCCAATCCCGAGCAACGTTTTTTTATTAGAAAATCTAAAAAACACATCTTTTTATTGCTTGACCCAGGGATTGAACTCAAGACATCATAAAGTCAAGTCCAACGCCAGACCGCTCGACCACAGAGGCGTTCATTTATAAACCAGTCACTCATTGCTGCCTTTTTATGGGTTATGAAATGGGTCATTAATATAAAAGTAGTGGGCAAATAGGTACGAAAGTTTTACTATCAGCAACATATCGGGAGATGAGGAGGCTCATCTCCGGCGCCACCGAGTCTGTTAGAGTATTGATTGTGTTATGAGAAGGGCCAGGCCCTTGGCTTTTCCTGGAGCGTTTCTTCTATTTATCTGGTATGATTCTAACAAAACATTTGAATAACGGAGGATTGAAGGTCTAATTTACCCGTATTTACTGTTAAAATATTTTTATGGCAATACTTAACTGACTGTATAGGTATATACAATTAATATTTCCATGAACTTCTTGATTGATCAGGATAAACTTAATCCAATAAAAAAATGTAGGTACGTCCGTCTGCGAGTTACAATGTATCTGCAACCAAAATTACTTCCTAATTTGTTAAGGCGTTTGAGTTTTATTAACTACACGTAAAAAAAGTATAAAATAAAATAAAAATTAACGCCCCTCCCCCCACACATTACCTATCTGTAATATATCTGAAAACTATCTCGACCACTTAAGCTTTGAAGCATAAGAATAAGCATCAAAAGCAGTCTATTCGTTTAGGAGTTATGGTGCCACTGACAAACACATACACCACAAATTTGTAACACCCCTGTTTTTCTATCAGGAGTCAAACATCGGTGTCTGTACGTAGGCAAATTCCGAAAAAGTAAAGTCTCTACAGCGTAAATATTTGCTTTTGTCTGTTTGTTGACTACATTACGAGATAATTATGGCCAGATTTTCACTGACTGTATCAAAACTTGTAGGTCTTTATTTGTTTTCGTCTTTATTTGAATAAAATTAATCAGAAGTGAAAAGATCATCTTCGATGTAAGGAATATGGAGTTTATTAATGCGAGAAAAACAGGGAGCACGAGTACACGACCTACGTGTGGAAGACCTACCTTGATTACTATCTTTGTTTTTTACTAAAAGGCTGACACTAATGACGACACACAAAAGAGGCTGATATTAAGATGAGTTGCCATAAGAAGCATCTCGGGTTTTCAGTGCCTTGCGCATTAGAAAATGTTTTTGCATCTTCTGACAGTTTAATATTACAAAGATCTTGGAACGCACTAATTATATTACTATTCCTAATGACACTTTTCTTTTTCTTTTTTTAATAAAATTATTAACACTAAACATACGTTTTAAAAAATCTTAGGTATGTGAGATTTGGTGATGACAAAGGGGGTTACGCCAAATATGCTGGCCTTTTCTTTAGGTGGGGGAGAAAAAAACAAAAGTGTCACTCGCGTCGATACATTACTAAAAGTACTTACCGAAGTTTTGGCGCCATCATGAATGAAGATGGTCGTAGTTTTCGTGAATATTTTGAAAAAAATTAATTAATTTAGGTGGATATTTGTTAAATTTTGTTAATTTAAAGTACACAAGTGAAATATTTATGAAGAAATTAGTGTATCGTGTATTTTCTCGTTGCCGCCAGATCTCGCTAAATGAGCTTATAGCAACAAGGCCACCGCTTTACTCAAGACTTTAACATGACTTTGACTTATGTCTTGTGAATTATGACCTAAAATGACTTATGACTATTAAAAAGAATTTATGAATAATGAAGACATGGCAGCATGGCCTAAAGGCCTTAGCCGGCCCCAGAAAGGGGTAAAAATAGGTACCGTAAGTAATTTATGGATACTCCTTGAGCATTTTATAGGAGGTACAAGTGTAGCAAACACCGTTGAACCATCCTAAAGCGATGGTTTAACCTTTAATAGGAGACTTAATATTCCCATCGGTTTTTAAAACGTGACAAATGGCAATCCTTTCTAATGGTGGCAACATATGTGTTGGAGAGCGGCTGAACTATGATTAATGGATCGATTTTAATATTTTCGCCATTAAAGCAGGTAATGGGTTTGATCCCCGACTTAATGATGCGTAATGAATTGGACCTTTTATTTTAACTTGGCCCCGATTTTCCAATATTTTGAACGTTGCTTTTAATATTAGTAGGTAAACCAATAACAGTTTTATTACAGCGCCATCTAAATACATAAATAACATAACATTATTTTGTTAAAACCCCATAAAACTCTAATTAAAAATCCGCATCGAATTTGATCCGTTTTATATAAATTATACCACAAACAGACAAACATTACATAATAACACGTCAAGTTTATAACACCCCTCTTGTGTGGTTAAAACTAAAAGTATACATTATTACTAAATATAACTCTTAAACCTCTTGTCCAATCTTGTCCAAATTTAAGTATATGGACCACTTCTAAACTTACCTTTTGAAAAGGTAATCATAAGGATCCATTTCATATTGTTTGAGTAACTGTATCAAAAACATACAAAAAACACGGGTTGCACTACGGGAGTGCCGGCAAAAGTGAAAACTTGAATATTAAAGTTGTGCATTTTTGATATTTTGGAATGGTTAGGGAGTAATTTGCACGAATTACTTTAACTATCAGTATGAAAGTACTTTCATTTATGTGGTAGAATACACATCGTACTATCGTACTATCGTACACATACCTACATGACAACACGAACATTCGCGCAAGCGCCCTGTGCCGTCTTATGATTTTTTTTGTCTTACGAATCAGGGGTCCTGACGCGAGTTTAGAAGTTTTCACCCATTCCAAAAAAGTGCCCAACACCGCTAAAGAAGTTTTCACTTCAAAAACAAGGATCATTATGAACGTACTTCTTTATAAATTTGGATAAAATGGCTAATATCAACGCATTTGCTGCTATTAATTCAAAGCCTTTACTCTATAAGTTTGCTGAACGTTAAGTAATGGTTATCCAGCTATTAGCAAACTGTAAATCTGTTGTGTTCAACTACAAACAAACAAACATGTTGCGGCCTCGTTCTCGTAAATACTACATGATTATGCAACTCAACGCTTAAACCGTGATACAATACGAATACCACACCATAACTTCGTGTCATATCTAGATAATACTGAAGCTAAACTAGACAAGAATATTTACAAACCATTGCTTTTGAATCTAATCAAGTTATAACCAGAGTATATTTATACTAGGTAATAAGAGGCTGATCTTCCATAGCTATATAGCTATTGCTATATAGCTATGCTATATTGCTATATAGCAATATAGCTTTTGAATCTAACCAAGTTATAACCAGAGTATATTTATACTAGGTAATAAGAGGCTGATCTTCCATAGCTATATAGCTATTGCTATATAGCTATGCTATATTGCTATATAGCAAACCCGAAAGTTGTATGAAGTTTGGCTTAAGTGACATAAGACACTTGACAGACAAGTAACAAAGAAGGTATAAACCGTTTAATTTTAAAAGTAAATTTAAAGGCATTCAGATTTAGGGCAATTAATGGAATAAAAAACATAGCAAACCTAATTATTTTATTTTTTATATGAATGTTGCGCCAAACTGGTGATAACCAAGCAAGGTTATAACTTTTGACAGCTGTAAAATTCATAAAGTTGGCACTATCTGCTGTCTCTTTTGTTCATATTGTGATACTGTATTTCTTACCTGCTGTCAAAAATACTATAGTTCGCGCCAGTTAAGACTGCGTGTGAAGGAGGGCACTGCTAATATTGCCCGATGTAAAAATGTATTTTCCCTCTTGTGTATAAAAACATAATACCATAACACAATTATTGGTGTGTATTACAATTAATTAAAAAATGTTTTACAGTATGTAGCAGTTTCATTTATATTTAAATGATTTGAACAGCTCCTTTTTTATTAAGTTGTATTTGCAAATTCTTTGATATTTAGAGATTTTTCAAACGTATGTTAAAGCGTCACTTTCTGCATTTAATGTAATATACATAGTTTGCTTTTGACTTTTCTTGTTTGTCTTAAATACTAATAATTAAAACAACCTTCTGCTTTTAGATTAATTTGTGACGTCTAGTATTAGATGCATTTGTATATTTTTAAGAGCACCATTAAACAGTATCTCTCTAAATCTTGTTCTATACTTTAGGGTTGCCTGGAAGAGATCGCTGCCTTGGCGATAAGGCCGCCTTTGTGTATCTTCTTAGTGTAAGTTATTTTAATGTATTTGTGATTTATTTGTATTTGGTGCACAATAAAGAGTTATTGTATTGTATTGTATTGTATTTTTGACAGAACATAATAAAAATATTATTGCCGTAGGTACGCACTAATTGTTAGGTTTCTCGTATATTTTATAAATAATTTGGTGGTTTATAATTTTACGTTAAATTAGTTACAAAAAATTCCCTAAATCGTAAATCACATTTCAAAAAACTTTAGACTTGTTAAAACGGTAGCAACTTAGTACCGTAGACCGTGTTTTCCAAAAATACTCGTACAGTGTTTCTACATTGCAGTGCATTATCTGGCATTCGACAAATGTCGATATAGTTCTATTTTTTTGGGCACACAAACTTTGAGTTTCTTACGAGTCTTGAGTATCTTGTCAAGTGTCTTACGTTTTGTTTAAGTGGTCACCAAAGAGCATAAATACTCTTTAACAATAGATAACCTTGTTCCGATCCGGTGGTACCTACCGGTGGTAGTTGTTGTTATTGTTGTTGTTATTGTGCAGCCCAGTTTTATAGATTTTATCTAAAATTATTATACATTTCAAGAACTTTTTAGACCATACGTCTATGTTAAATAAATATATACTTTCTCATTCCTATCGAATATTAATTATCTAATATGAACATTCCTTTAAAAATGAATGCTTTAAATATTAATCTAAGTATTGGGATATTTAATTCGGTTCTAATAACAATATTTGTAACTTCTCTTTAGCGGTTTGTTAAAATATTTGTTTCAATCTAGTTAGGTATACATAAATAATGAAGACCAAGTAGTAGGTGCTTTCAGTTTCGTCTACGCGGTAATGGCTATTAAGTATATTATTTCAGTTGAATTATTATTTTTTATATTTCAGTCTGCTAATTCTTGACTGATTTTAATAAAGAGTTTTTCTAAATTTTGTTAATGTGTTAACAGTGCGTTATAATATCGTGATATAACATTACGTTAAAATGTTGAAACCGGCTGATTAACATCATACGTTAACTTAGCCTATTGATCGTTTTCTTATTTATTTCTTATTATTATTATTATTATATTTATTATTTCTTATTCTTATTTCTTATTATTATCCGTATATTTTTAATGATAGGTAATTTTTAGTTATTTTTTTCCATTAAAAGTTATTTTGAAACGCATTCCATTTTGGTATGTTATATGAAAAGAAAGGATATGTGACTATGCATTTTATCAAATTATAACCTATCAAATAATAAATGCATGAAATTACGTCATGATAAAAGAAATTTAAAATATGTACATATTATAAGTAACGGTATTTTTTATTTTAAATATTGTTAACTTTTCACAGAAAATCAGGTTTTATATTTCGTCTTCATGCAACCTATGGCCACTCTCACTCTTTCAGCTTAGGTTATACTCATTATTAGGTTTAGTAAAGCAGTATATTATATCTTAGTATATTATTTTATAGTTAAGTCTTTTACACCAAAACAAGTACATAGAAAAAATACAATTGAAACAAATCTAAAAGATGAAACAGCGAAGTAACTCATTTATTATTTCTCGTTCTCGTATTCTTATAACTTAATCAATAAATCTTCTCAAAGCTTTTCACTTTGGTCTAACAGTTCCAAGGCTTTATGAGAGAAAATTTAGGTTACATTGCTAAAAGAAAATGTTGGCAATACAGCAAAAACTGCGCGCAAATAGGTCTTAGGTAGTCATTTCAATCTCATTGACGTGAAAACAAAAAAAAGAAAGCGGTGTTTTGAACCCAAAGGTATACGTATTTTTAATAAATGAAAATACTCTGATTATACCAAAACTGCTACCAAAAATGTTAGCGGTGCGTTTGACGCAGGAATGTCAAAATATCTAGCGTAGGCTAACTTTTCAAGTCTTCAGGTCGGAGTAATACAGCGGCGAGCATGAGTTTATGGCGGCAAGAGCAGTTGTTAGATATTTAGGAACTAAATGTCAGAAATTCGCTAGTGTTGTGTTCCAGAGAATGAGACAAATCCTGTTCAAATTTCCAATCTTACATGAAACGAAGCGTGCACCCTAAAAGTTAGGCAGTGATACAAATTTTCCTAATAGACAAATGTAGGTACAAATGAAAGTCAAGATGTTAACAGAAATAAGATTGTTGACAGTTTATTTTTTAAAGAAATTTTGAACATGGTGAAGGCACCTGCCAAGGCTATGTAAAAAAATTTGTTTGTTTTTTTGTTTTGAACGCGGTTATCACAAACTATTTAATTTTTTTGCATTGGATAGCCTGGTTCTTCGGAAAGAATAATTTAAATTAAAACATGATAAGACTACCTCCGGATGCTGTTTACAGCCATTCATATATAAATGAAACCGCATGTTGCAGCTTAAACTTTCAATGGATTTTTTTAAATTAATTATAGTAACTGGACGGCAAACCGCGAAAATGAAAATTTACAAATTATATGAAATGAGCAATGACCTACATAGTAAAATAAGTGTTTCCATTTATAAAAACGAATACGTATAATGCTATGTTTAATTCATAAACTTATGAAATACTTAATTGACACACATTCGGAAGAAACGCCAAATTAGCAAAGTATACCACAAATTTGTGCCATTTCAACCCCATTTCAACTTACAAATCAATAACCAGATTTTTAAAAATCAGCGTCATCTAGCGGATATGTAATGTACTATAACGAATGCTATGAATTAAAAACGTTTTGGTTGAAAAACTAGATGGCGCTAACAACATTTAACGTGAAATTTTTCTTCGTATTATTTCATATTTGCAGTGTTTCTAGATCACAAAGTACATTGGTACAGTCTGGATGACAACCAATTTCAATATTATCACCTAATTTTTTTTATGTAAAACGTCAGTAACGAAGCACACGGCACTCCTGATGGAAATAGATGCAGTCAATGATCAAGATGTTATGTCTATCGTGTAAGCCTACTAGTTACCTTACCTTCCGGAACGGAACATGTTAGAATCATTATGACGGTAGAAATAGGTACACTTGTTGGTAATGATCTACATTTTAACCTGTCCTATATGTATATGTTATAAGCCTCCTGGTAAAAAGGCTGATTGGATTATATTCCGCGGACACGGACGGATATGACTTCAGCAATGTGGAATTATCCATCTGCCGCCTTGCCTGACTGCTCGTATGAGTATCACCAACAAGACCGCTTCTGATAGGGCTGTGCGACTACTTGTCCGGGCAGGTATCCAACGACTTACATATTTCTGTCCGATTCCTTTCCTGATTCCCTTCCGATTCCTTTCGGAAAAGAAATTATTAGACCTAGCATCCTACCTAACCACAGAACAGCGAAGTGCTTACTTATATACTATCCATGGTGCCGTTATATGTTTGCCTCTTACCATCATGTGAGCTTGTTCGCTGCTATAAGGTGTGTTGGAGTAAGATCGGACGGATTTTAGGCCAATTGAAAAGGTGTAGCAAAAACTGATTTTTCTCAAAATCTGTTTTTGATAAAGTACTAAGATATGGT
>NJDD01002034.1:21330-41267 GCA_002245505.1 Calephelis nemesis | reverse complement strand
CTACCATCTTTCCCAAACCTAACCAGAGAGGAGACGAAACGGCGAAATAATCTATCCTACAACGATTTAGGATTGGTTCAGATTGGCCTTACTCACTCTCATATATAGTAATATACATAGCATATTCATTGTCAGGGTTCATTTTGACTTTATTTAGGTGATGCTAAATGGGTAGGTTTGATACTAAGCTCTGCGTTTTTGTGATGCTATAACGTCTGCGCCGAACCTCCTTCCTAACACGTTATGGTGTGGAGCTTAGAGTAGCGGATACACTAACGTAAATCGTCTATGTTCAGACAAAGCACTATTATTTTTTCCGGTGTGTACTAGCAATGAGTCCTCCTTACCACCAGGAAATTGATATCCCTCTTAGCCTGTCTATACTATTAAAAAACGCATCGCCGCCGTCTGCAACTGAGGGACCGTCCGTCCGTGCGATACGCTCGGCACACGCAGATGCAAAGTTAAAATCTGCATCACCGCGTACTGAAGCGGTATGCGGTGTGATATTAGCTTTAACTTAGCTCCACTTGAACAAATTGTAACAATATTTAGCGCACCATCACAAGACCGGTGACCCCACCATTGGTCTTTGGTCCAGCACAGGACATAGGTTTTTTTATGTTGCTTAGTGGATGTGTGGTGGCCGCGAACAAAAAGAAAAATTTAAAGCAAGGATGAAGCCGTGGGAAACACCTAAGGGCATTTTATAACCGATAGTTTTGGTGAAAATAAATGAATTTTGAAATTTTTTTTCTCATTAATGTTTATGAAACTAAACTTGGAAGGCGAAATGTTAAAAAATAAATTCAACCTACAGACAACAATTATATTAAAAAATAAGTATACTAATATTTTCCATTCAGAAAGCAATAACAGTTGTTATTACCGATCAAAGTTATACAAATTGCCGCATTGGTTTATTTCACTCGATGTTTACACGAAATTCAAAAATTACAATAAAAGCGTCTATCTTTTCTCTCGATTCTGCCAAAACTTGGCTTTAATATTTCTTTGTCAAATATTATAGAAAAAAAATGTGTGCGTGTACTAGCCCACACTCGTAAGAAGTGAAGACGTGAAACTTTTTTATGACGTTATTTTTCAAAAAATAATTTACTATATGCAACTTTACAGAAATTGACGACTTATGGCTGATGAATAAAAATTTGATGCAAATTTCTACTTGACTAATGGCAAAATACTAACGTGAAGGCCAAACCTAAAGAAAGAAAGAGGCGGGACTTCCATAGATACATAGCAAACCCGAATTTTGGAAAAAATTAAAAAAACTTAAAAAAATAAAAAAACAAACTACCTATAACCCGTATAATTTGAAAGTAAGTCTAAAGCATATATAAGGCAACCTAGTATCATACGATAGACGAATAAAAAACACAGCAAACTTATTTTTTAATTTTTTATATGAAAGTTGCGCCAAACTGGTTTATGTTTTAGCCCTGTAAAAAGTTGAACAGGTAGGCAATAAAGTCTATAGTTAGTCTTTATTTACATGATTTATAATTGTATATAGGTAATGTTTGCTACATGGCAACGTATTATACAGGTACCATGAGCGCATATAACAGTAGGACCTATTATTTCCATTTTGATAAATGTCTGCCAAAGAGTATAATGATACAAGATGTCCGCCTTTATTAGCAACTTTATGGTAAACGTCATAAGGTTCTCTTTTTCCAATGACAATAAGTAGTATTATTGAAATAATACTTCTTTAAGAGCTTATACTAGTAAACCCTCAGGATATAGAACCGAAAACAAGGTAAATTTTTTACTGTTAATTTTCTTGCGATTTCTGTGTTCACTTATCACACAAAAACCGCTGAACAGATAGTTACCCAATTTTATATAGTTAGTAGCTTAAAGCCTGTGTTAACATTTAAGATAATTTATATTGCTTGAAATTGTTCGTTTCCATCACTGTCACGGGCATCAGCAAGTAAGTAATAAATTTTAAGTATTAAAGTAATACAATACTACTGCTATTACTACAACTACTGATGTCGTCAATGATCATTCAAAATTGAACAACGACCTCGTTAATAACAGAATTTATCTACATTTTGTAAGTATCAGTTAGTATTCACATTCTCTAGTCCAAACTCCAAAGTCTCCTCCTAATATTCCGTTTTGAAGGCACTGTACTTTTTTAACTTGATTGGGTTAGGGCCGCTAGGCTTTCACGTCAGTGAATTAAATTTGATAACAAGTTAAACTGTCAAATTTGGTGTCGTTATCTCAAATAGTGAGAAGCTGACTCAGGGTTAAATACTCAGATTGTATACCTACTTATTACTACGTATAGTTAAATCCTCAACCTAAGAAAGTGTAAGTGGCCCTTAGGGTAGGTCATAGCAACAATAGAAAAATTAGGGATGCCCAAATAAAAGTAAGGATATTTTAAAAACTTTTTCTAAAATTTCTATATCATTTTTTTAATAATAGAACATTTAACAACTAGTCATCACGCCGCCAAGCAAGAAGTCACCAAGATACCATATACATCATATACTAGCTAGTATCTATATATTAATACATAATGCCAAAACTTTGGACCCCTTTTTACGAAAATTGCGCGGACGTAGGAGCATAAAATTTGGCACACTTATAGTTTATGTGTAGGATAAGTGCAGAACGCTAATATTTTTCAATGATGATGCTTATAAAGTACATTCAATCATAAATAAAACCTTACTCACACCATCATACATTTGACACACACAACGCACTAAAAGTTTGGAAACAAAGTAGTTGGTATTGAGAAATGAAGATGGCGTTCTTATCAACAAGATATTAAAATTTATTCTGGTCGAATTCCGACCAACAAGCAACCTGTATATATTAATCTGTGATCATATCTTACATTTTAATTTCATCCGGTAAAGATTTGTAATTATTATAAAATAGCTTGCGTAAAAAAAAGATATTTTACCTATACAGATATACCAGCTCTGTAAAGGCTAAAATATGATAAAATCAAACATTAATTAAAAGTTTTACAAAAACATTCCGAATATACGAGTTAAATAGCAATAATGTTCTAGACCTTGATAGATGTACATTATTTTCCAAAAAACAGTTGAATTCATTGGTATTCACATTGGAAAAAAACCGTTAGTGTTCCTGGCGCCTCAAATCCCGCTACGACCTACACTGATTGAAATAACTGGAGCACGTCGCTGTTTCAATAAAAAATATGAGACAATTTGAGAAGGTTATCAAGTTTAGAACTAGAACGAACTAAGCTTTTGTTCAGATAACAGTGAGTTTAATATTTAGTTTAAAAGTTGAAACTTCATTGTAAACTAATAAATGTGGAAGCATTAAAGTTGCTTGTTTCCACATTCCACTTTTAAACCGTTGCATTAGGTCTTGAATCTATCGATATTTTGTTAAAACATAAACGAAAATTTGCTAGGACATTATAGTATAAACATTCTTGTCTTCATTGTTGTTTAATAAATTGGACTTTTAACCAGAAATTGTTTACACACATTTAAATTTCTTATTTTCTTCAAGGCAAATTTGATAAATTCAGTTGGTACAAATTAAGTAAGCCGTGTTAGAATGTTTTATACATTTTCACAGATGAAAAATCTCTGGGCCGCATTACGTAGAGCGCAAGATAAATTGCATATGTCCGCCCTGATTTATAGCACAAGAAATTCTTAAAGAAAAGAATCCTTACAGCTAACACATCTATCAAGCAAGTTTCTGACAAGAGATTAACCGTAATACCTACCTACCCTGTTGGAAAGTGGTTGAAAGTTTAGTCGTCTTTCAATTTGATAAAATTAATTTTAAAAGCCTTACATAAACAATTTCATCCATTTAGTAACTGCTTATAATTTTATCGTTTTGATTATTGTACTTCAAAATACATTATGGACTATGTTAGGTACTTATATCTAGATATTGTAAGAAAAGGATTGAAATAGAGTATTAATGTAACAGTGAGAAAAGGAATGCATCGATGGCTTAGTCAATAAGAATGAAAGACGAAAGAGTGACATAAACATTTAAGGGTGCCAAGAGTCTCCAAAATCAGCATACATGATGACATGCCAACATAGTTAAAGAAAGTAAACAATAATTAAAAGAAATGGAATTTACTTTATTTCGTCATTCTTAACATTTTATCTCTATATTGCATTCACAGAAATTTTAAAATATGGGCGTCTAAATATTATTGAACCGTTAGCTTAAATGTTTAAATTAAACAAACTATAAAATTTTCTAAATATTTAACTAGTCCTAACAAAATAAAAATAAAACTAAGTAGCATGTATATTTTTCTATCTTTTAAAACTAATATTTCTGACACTAGCCGGCATTAATCATATTTCGCTTGTTACCTAAATAACTAAATTAAGGTAGGTACTAGAAATATATCACTAAGACTTTTATCAAATTAAATCTGCCTTATATTGGGGTTTCATTAAACATTAAGTTGTAAAATAATATTCAAGTCTTCTTTGTCATAGCAGTAAGAAATGGAGGCCGAACTAAAATGTACAAAAAATGTGAGAGACGATTACAATACCCGCTATGTTAGAAAAGGACAAAGCTTCGCAAATGAAAAGCGCAAACCACCCTAGCGCTGGAACAACTGTGGCCGCAAATTTCTCTACACACCCACTATGTTAAGGTTCGTCAACTCGCTCATTATTCAATTAGGTTTGTTTGTAATAGTTACTGTAATGTAAGGAAGAAAATGTTTGTCCAAGGGTAGTTTGAACTCCTACTTGTTTGAATTATATAGCTTTTTATGCTGTTTAATGCCTGACTTCAAATAAAAGCAAATCTTTTTCATAATTCGGTAGCAAATTTCATCCCATTAAAAACACTGGTTTAACAATACAAGTTAATTTAAGAACTGATCAAAAAGTAAATAAATTAATTGATTTTGATATGTCTATCAACTAACTACTTTAAATAAATTCATTTAATACCCAGGCCAGAGACCCAGATCTGTAATCGTATGTTAATATAGAAATTTCTGCCGTGGATCAGATCTGAGCCTTGTCATTAGGCGTACCTATACGACAGGCCCTTGTTCAATATCTTATAAGAGACTAGTTTGTAGCCCTGCTGACCATTACGGGGATGCGGTCGTGAAGATACTTTTTACAAACAAACTGCTATAAGTCGGCAGTTCAGTAGGGCGGAATTAAATTCGTCGGTACAGCAAGTTAGTATTAATGAATAGAATTCTCAATACAGACGTTAAGCATCATACGTAATTTTACTAGCTTTTTCATCCTCCAATTTATAAGGTGGGTCCATTACCTTATAAATTAGAACCAATCCAAGCAGTATTTGATTTTTGTTATGAATGTTATAATGGTAGCAATGTGTTGTAAATAATATTATTTTAATTAATAACAAAAAAAACTTAGTAAACACTGTTCATTGATATTAGTCCTATTGACCAATTGTTTGTTGGCTCATTGAGGAGGCATAGAATGCAATTTCTTTTGAGCAGGTGGAGTACATTTGAATAGCTTCATTTTCAATAAAATAACCGCCGCCAACGCTGTTTTTACTGCCTGAAATTAAATAGAAATGTTCGTAAAGTCTCGACAACTCGTGCGCGTTTTAAACTTACTGCATTTAATTATAATATTGAGTTAAATTAAGATTCTATTTTACTTCTTCCTATTAAAATTTTAATTTACTGCACGGTATTTTCTATTTTGCAAAAGCGGTTATTTCTGTCACAAACTATTGATTAATTGACAAGAAATGATAACATATACCCTGCTAAAGCTTATTGATTTTTGTAATATTTATCTGAAAGGTGCTAGATTTTGTAATGTTTGCTATTCTTAAGATTCGGATGTAACTTATAATTTAGGCTAATAATTATTAAAATGTATAAAACAAGAAAGTAGGTATATGATCTCAGTTAGCTACTTATTGCCACGTTGATGAAGCCACGGCATAAGCTATTATTGTACTTATAAAAATACCTTATCCTAGAAATGTAATTGTTGGTTAAGGATTATCAAAAATATGATAAAATCTCGAACATTCTAATTTAATTTGGTTTTCGAATTTTGAACCTCTTGAGGTTTATTGGTTTAAGCGGCAGGCAGAAAATATCTACCTACTCATTTTTTATAGCAAAAGGCTGCGGGATAAATAAGGTTTCAGTGCGAGATAATGTGTAATATTTGAGTAATAAATCTTTGCTCTCGTAATATATATGCGGAACGTCCTCTTCATCATTCGTTGGTAATATAACACGTCATGTTATTCTTAGCGAGCGAAAAGCATTTTTATGTTTGTTTATAAGCAATGTGTTAAGAATGCACGTTTCGTTACACACTCAACAGAATCGTGAAGTACACAATGCTGATATATGTTTAACCGATTCCTGGCCGATGACGCACCTAGCGCGTCATGAAGAAACCTTTAAGGAGGCCAACGACGCGGCAAGCGCGTCATTACGAAATTATTGAAAACACATTTTTTTTTTAGTTTAAACAAGAAATCCTTGTATTTTATATAAAAATTAACACATTAGAGACAGTAATATCTGTGGCTTCAAGATTTTTTTGGAAAATTAAATTGTCAGGTGTTGGCAACCACACTCTATAACTGTTTTTAATCCATAGTGTATAAAACACTAAAATATTAAAAAAAAATTGTGTGTATACTTATGTACACGCGTTAGAAGTTATACTTCTTCGGCGTAAAAAGATAAAAATCTTTTTAAAAATTTTATCTTTTGCCTTATTTTACATTTGTAGACAAAATGACACTAACCATAGAAATTACTTTTATATTGTTGGTGCCTTTTTTTGAAAAACTAAAATGTTATCTATAGCTAACTTCATCATGTCGGTTTTTCGTGACGGTGTGCGCGCGCATCGTAAAAATTTACAATCATAATTTTTTCCTAACGCGCCAAAAGTAGTATAACGCAAAAACATGGCACATATGCATAAATAATTTGTGATAATGTTAATAATAAGTTTATGTTATTACTATAAAATCTTTGTATTGATATACAAGTTGTAGTAACTTATTCATTACAATGCATACAATAATTTTTATTTCACCTGGTCAAGAATTTATTAATAAACGCTCAACTTCATTTTAAAACATAAAAATGGTCACGTGGACCTAGAAAGTACCCTATGTTGATGTAAATAAGCTTTATATTACACAAAACATTAACCATCGCATGCAAAAAGTATTGTCCATTGTTTTCTTACTGGTCAAATGTGCCGGTTATTTTACGGGGAGTCTTATGTCTATTTAGCATCGTATGGTTTTGGTATAGGGTTTATTTTAGCGAAAAAGATGCGACAAAAAGCTTATGCTCCTGCGCATCGTGAGTTATCCTTTTTACGAACACTTCTGTTGTGCTACCTTTGGACATCAGACGTGCTTTCTTTCTATTCTTGACTTTACCCAAGACACAAAAGGACCCAAATTTTCCAAAATATTTGCAACCATGATATCGATTTTCTAATCAATTTAAACTGCCTTCAAAGATTTTTGCAGTCGCTTATCAAAGCCGGCAATCAAGCTTATAAAAATTAACAACATGTATTTTTATATCACTAATCAATGGATTTGATGTATAAAACGAAGTTTTTTTTATTTACTTTAAACACTAGTTACGAAAATGTTTACAACTCATGGTGGAAATCTATTACTTACCTTCCATCTTCTATAAAACACGTAGATAGTGACTTTAAACACACAGTAATGATATTAATAACATATAACACTCAGTAACAGGTCTCACCTTACTTTATTATGGTTGTTATAGCTTAAAATAGCGTATTAACATTACCGGTGGCCAACGACGCGCTAGGTGCGTCGTCAGTCAGGAGGGCCAATGACGCGACTCGCGCGTCATTAAATTTTGTATGGGGCCATAAGGGAAAGGCTCGAAAAATTAAGGTGGCAAGGAATCGGTTAATGGCAAATTATCGTAATACGTACTTTATTTATTTGTTTTTAAGTGATTAAAACACAGTTGAATGTCGCAGTAATGAAAGCTACGTTGATTACGAAAATAAATATAAATAAATCATGCACTGAGTTCCACATTTATCTAAAAACAAGAACTGATATTTTGAAACTTTGTTCCGCCAATTAATACAAAAATACGACTTAGAAGTCACGCCCCGTTTTCTAATTATTGTATGTTTTTCTAATTCTTATTCTATCTTCTATAATGATTATACATTGCCGCAGGTGTCCCGTTCTGACTTAAAAAATAAATGGTCACGTTAGTTATTAATCGTTTGTATAAATAAAGTTAATAAAACTTCACCTACGCACTTTTTACTTTTACTTAAGATTCCAATTTAGAAGACAATATAATTTTACTATTTTTTTACTTTCATTTTTTTCATACTCTCTGCGTACCCTGTAAAAATGAATCATTAATATATATAAAATGCGTGAAAATAAGTCATTATGCAATTTTCTAAGCTTACATACATGCATAGGTACATAACATTCATATAGACATGCATAGTTTTCTCCACGTTCATTACTTTTCTCATACACACACGGAAAGAAAAGTCTTGAATCTTGTTACCTCCCTCGGTCGTGGAATAGCAACGGTAATAAAACAGGTAAGGTCAGAGAGGGGAAGTCCGTCTGCGGGGCAAGTTCATCTGCTTTAAATAAAAACGGTTCCCTAATAAATTGGTTATTTCTCGAATCAGTGGATAAAACAGTATTACGTAACGTTTCTAACTCTCTAGTATAGATGTCACGAAGTGGATTGCAAATGCAACAGCGCCATTTTGAAAATACAGTCAACATTTTACTTTCGAAATGAGTTCCACGTGTCGACAAAAAATTGAAATTTCTCAGGAAATAGAAGTGTCTCACTATAAAGTAAAGGTAAGTTTAAAAAGCAGTTACATCTGGACACGTGTCGTTTAATTTAATTTTAGTTAAGCTTCTTAATTAGCGAGATATTAGATCATTAAATTTTACAAACTCAAAATATGAAATTGGGGAAGTCCGTCCAGTCTACCATGAGGCAACTCCGTCATATGCCGATCTTGCCTCAGATCAGAAGCCGAAAACATTTTGCACCGTACCTATATTTTCTTTTTTATTTGTTGAAATTAAATTTATTTGCGGAATATGTGGATTACAAAGGTATTATGTTTGATCGAGTGACTAACATAGATATTTCCGATTCGGTGGTAGTTTTTATATCCATATCGACGAGCATAAGTTTCACTTGTTCATATGGATACAATTTTTCTGATCCATATTCTAAAGTTTATTTAAGAATGATGTACCTAAACTCTCGATATCTAATGCAACGTAAGTATTTGCACAATTATACTTCAAGAAAGATATTGATACACAAATAAAGACTTTAAAATAGCATTATTAATACATTTTATTTATGTAGCCTGTTCACACATATGTCGTCCGCATTCCTTTTAGCAAAACTGCAATAATGCTGTATTTTTTTTAGGTTGATTTCTAGCATAATGGTTAGAAACTATAAAAGAAAAACAAGTAAATCATCCTATACAAAATAAAAATTACAAGAAGCTGTACAAGCTGTCCGTTCAGGAACATTAAGTGGATATGCAGTTGCAAAAACATACAGCATCCCTCGTATGACTATACTAGATCACGTCAATAACAAAAGATGCAAATCTAACACCCTAAGAAGATGTACTGCTCTCTCGGTAGAAGTAGAACAAAAGCTTGCAACATGCTTGCATTTAATGGAGAAATGTGGTTTTGGCCTCTGTCGAAAAGAAGTTTCAGAATTGGTTGGGGATTTTGTGGAACGCATGGGATCGTAACGCCGTTTAAAAATAACATTCCTGGAGAAGATTTTAGTCTTCAAATAATCGTGGAGGTTTTCTTATCTTTTAAACCTTAAAAAAGGGGAAAACTGCGAGAAAACAGGACGGGTGGAACGAAGTTTGCCGGGACAACTAGTGTCATATATTTCTTCGAAAAAATGTTTACAGGCCCTGAATTCCAAACTATTGCCTTGCCCCTGAATGTATATTTATGGCTATAATTTTTAAATTAAACCTTATTTAAAACAAGTCAACGCATAAATCAAATTTGTCTGCTTTTGTAGACATTTTCAAATTAGTGATATTATATAGATAACTATTTTCTAGTTTGTAATATTGCGACTAGACGGACTTACCCCAAGCGGCTGGGTAAGACCGTCTACTCTTCATGTTTTGAAAAAATGTTTGTTTTGTGTAACAATTTCGTAGCGTTATCGACTTGACAAACTGATTTTCGTAGATTATAAACTGCTCTATATATCTCTATATTTCAATTTACTAGAGTTCTGTTAGATTATAAAATAATTTAATGGTATTTCAATTTTACGAAATATATGCCGGTCTTCCCCGCTCTGACCTTACCTAGATATTTCTTTAAAACAAATGGATAGGTACCTATTTCAATACGGTTATGTCACATCATAATTCCAGTTAAAATGTGGCCTGAGGTCTGAAATAATGATAAAATTGTTTCAAATATTTATATATTAGGTCCAAACTATCAATGTGAAACGTATCCGCAAGTAAATAGAAATTGCGGTGCAAACACTATTGTCTACGCCGTTAAAGAATCAAGTGACAGGTGCGTTGAATTACAAACCATAAACAATCCTACATTATGTTTTTTTCAAAAATCAAAATAAAATAAAGTAGGAGCTGCCGAAGATCAAAGAAGACTTTTTTTACTTTTCTGCATTTATTCCTAGACTACATACTGGTTTTCGTTGATAATCATGCTTGCTATTGTCAACATGTAAATAGATTTTTATATAGTTTTATTCATATTACGATTAATAATGTTTTAAATAAAAGTTCGATTACAAAATGTTACTGGCCGTTATGAAAGTAATTTGGTCGTCGATTTGCTTTTGTTTTTCAATCGTTTGACGCCGATTAGCAAATCCGAAACGCTGTCACCGAGACCATCCGTCTATAACTTAAATTACGTAAAGTTTATTAGTGGTTAGAAATTTGTGCTAAGATGATGGTGTATTCCAGCGGCGCGTTGGGCGGATTAGAAGTGGTTGAAGGAGGTTTGATGGGCGGCGAGTTGGCGCATGTTCTGAGCGCCCAGGCCGCCGCCCACGCAGCAGCGACAGCTGCTGCGCAACAACAACAGCAAATCAATGTACAACAAATAAGTAAGTCAGCTTTTCCTTTTCAAATATTTTTAATACATAGTTTAGAATTTAGTCTTGCTTGGTGGGTATTATTAAAACTAACTAACAAATATTTAAAAAAAACCTTAAATTAGTGTAATTAAGGTTGGTTTTTCTCCACTTCTTTTTTTCTGTTTTATGACACCAAACTAGCACTCTCACTTGTCCAGTAGTCGGTTACCCCAGTTCACTCCTGTGGCCAGGAGAATTCAGCCAATCTACGGGCTATCTTACCTTCTGAACCGGAACTTGACAGTATTACTATGGCAGTGGGATTATGATAGTTTTCCCAATATCCAAATTACCTTTTTTGTATTAATATTAAAAACTACTAACACTATTCCCCTCTCACTTATCTCAATGGCTATATTTTTTTGATAAAGTAGGTGCTTTAAGAGACTAATGAAAATTTCAATATGAAACAGTCCCCTAAAATATGGTAAAAGGTCCTTCCTACAGTATAGGGGTGAAATCAAACATAATTATTGTAATAAATTTCACTGGACAAGTTACACAAATTGAATCTATCCCCAAAGTAAGCTAATTATATGCTTGTGTTATGGGTGTTAGTCAATTATATGTATACATAGAAATACTTAAATAGATACCAGAATAAATTTAATAAACACCCAGACCATGAAATGCAGACATCTAAATGCTCATCACACAAATGCCTGCCCCTGTCGGGAATCGAACCCGAGCATAAGATGACTGTTTCTTATATCTGGATATCTTGTTGCTCAAATGAGATTTATTTATATCTTTTATGCTTATAAGCTTCAATCACATTCAATTATATTAATGTAGTATAGTTGTGTGTTAATGTAACAACTGTATTACAGGATCTTTTAAAATTTACTTCAGGCACCAGTTATTTTACAAAATGGGTTACTTTTAAGTATTTTTTTTTGTTCAAAATAATATATAAATATATCTTAAGCTCTTATATTTGAACAGTTGTGCTACTACTACACTACTACTACTAGCTGTATTAATGAAAGGTCAACTACATTTACGTATATTTTCATTTATGGTATCATTGACTAACACACATAATGCAATAGGTGCCTATATAATTTGCTTTACTGGGAATTAAATCATAACTTAGGCTCAGTTTTTATCTAGATCTAAAAGTATCTTCAAGCCCATATCCCTTAAGAGGTAGGCAGAGGCACAACCAGGACACCCATGACTAGCCGAAGACACTAAGTCCCATAATGTGTTAGGTGGCAAACCTATCACCAACTGGGCATGTATCAAATCGTGAGCAACTTTTTTTTTATTTAGAAAATGTGAAAAACCACATTTTCTTTTTGTTGCCTGACCCGGGAGTTGAACCCAAGACCTCATGAAGGCAAGTCCAACACCTATACTGCTAGACCACAGATCTATATAAATTTATTAAAATACTATCTGTTTGGCCCGCTTCTTGTTATGCGTTAGAATAGTTACAATTTTCATACGAACTTTCATTCCCTGTTATACCCTTATAGTGGATGACTTTTAAAATAAAAATTTGAACTCGGTTCTTTAGCTCATTTCGAATTTCTCATTTTCTCATTTAAATTTTTTCAGTGGTTTTATCATGAAGGAGCAACAGACAGTCTGACTTTCTTATTTATAATATTATTATAGATTTTAAATTTAAAATTTATTAATACTATAATTTTAATACTAATTTAGAAAGCTACAACTATAGTTAAATTATTGCTAATCATTTCAAACTTTCCAGAGACGTCCCCGTCTTCGGGCCGATCGACCCCAGTACCAGCTGCTACCGGTACAACCTCACCATCGCCCAGCAAGCTGTTTGTGGGTGGTCTCAGTTGGCAGACCAGCTCCGAGAAACTGAGGGAGTACTTTGCTATGTTTGGACCAGTCACAGATGTTCTTATAATGAAGGACCCTGTCACACAGGTGAGAATTGGTAAAATTGTGGTTGAAGTTTGTCTTAAACAGCACCATACTTTAAAATATTTCAGAAATTGTAAATTCGTTTCTGTCTAAATATGTAAGGTAATAAGTTCCTTGCCTTTTCTGGGCTGCTATTTAACACAACAATTAATGCAAAGTGACAGAATGTGTTTACCTGTTTCTAGTCCTTTCATTCAAACAGGTGGTATATAATAGCATCCAAATAGCAATAGTTACAGGAAAACTTAAGTGTTTAACATCAGATTCAGCTGTGCAACCAGACATTGAGTTCTTTTGCCCTCCCGGCAGAAGATGGGAACTTTTTTGCCCCCTGCGTTAAACAATGTAGCTTGTTTTGTCAACAAAAATAGTATACATAATACATATCCCGAGGACTGATTGTATTTTTTTTGTTATGATCACTGGGTAAAGTGTACATCAAATAGCCGTCAAAATATGTGTTTTGTTCTTTGCTACCTCCAGGGTGTTTCTGGTGGTCACAGGAAATAGCAAATACAAAATACGTCATTTGACAGCTATTTCATGTACAATGACTTACTACCTATAATAAAATACCCTTCATCACTAAAAAGAAACACAATCAGTCCCCTGGAATTTAAAAAGCCATTAGCTACTTACAATCGGAGTTTTTTTTTGCTCCAGTGATGTAAAATATGTGTTTTTTTTATTATTACATCATTATTCTGTTGTTAATGAATATTAATAAATCATGTATTATATTTTATTACATCCCTATTAAACAAATTAAATTTCTAGTAGATGTTATGAAAAGAGGAACCATGTTTATACTATGCATATTTAAATGTAATTCAAAATCACACAAAGGTTTATTTCTAATATAAGTAATGTTTATTATGTGTATAGTACCCGTCACGAGAAGCTATAAATTATGTAAACAAACATCTTTTACCAAGTAATTATTTTTACTTCGAGACAATAATGAACTGACCATATTCAATCGAAATAAAAATATAGACGGGTTATATGAAAATAACAACCTACTTAATTTAGTCGGATCATATCTAACGACTGACGTTTGAGTGTCTTGGTACGGAGACGCGCCGGTCGCCGGGAATGCAAACCTTTTTGAAATAAACGCGTCATTCGAGTTTTGAATTTTTCATTGCTTTGTTAAAATCGCGGATTTGGTTGTTATTGTTATTTTTTTTATCATTTCGTTATCACTTTGTTATTGTTGTTAGTTTTGTTAATTGTTGCCTTAATTTTAATTTTTTTTATTCATTATTTGTTATTGTGTATTAATGTATAATGAAGCCAGTACCCAGTACATCTAAGGAAATCAATTTGCCACGAAAAAAATGTCAAAACATACGTAATTTATTATACATATTTAAATTATTAATTAATTGAATTTATAATTAAATATTTAAAAAAAAATTTTATCTTTGAACCAAATGTTGTTAACTCCCGAACGTTTGTTTACATAATTTATAGCTTCTCGTGACGGGTACTATAGTTACCTAAAAATTTAAACCATACGTTTTTTTTTATTTTTATTTATAGACATAGACTTGGTATTCCAAGGCTTAAGTTGATATTATGTCTGTTATACTGTAATAGTCTATATGTAACACAGGGCTGCCAAGCTTACGATTTAAATTGTAGTTATACCATCTTTTTTTGGGATTTAGCACTACATACAATCATCAACATAACTGATGCGTTTTCACCCCATCCTCTAACCCACCGCTTTCATGGTAGCTTTATTTAAATTTTAAGACATATTATTTTTTTCTAAAATATAGATTATTTAAAGTTTTTTCTACATGTACAATGCATTAGAAAAATAGTTGGTAGCTCAGCTATATAAAGTCAACTTAAATTCTTGTGTAATATAATAGGCTGTGTTAACTTAAGCCTTCAAGTACTTTATCTTACTAGTAAGTGCTAGGACACCCTGAGAAGCAAGGAGTGATGAACAGAAGGAGAGGAGTAATTGCATACTCACGTGTGTGTGTGTGTATGTGTGGATGTAATCTGATAAGTAGTCAAGTAGTATTTTTTAGGATTGTCACATTTTTTATTTCTGTATTTTACAAAAATAATTTTTTTTCAAATTAACATATGTTTAGGATTCATTATGAACATTCTTTAATATCATGGTGACATTACACAAGATAAATTCACTTTAATAAAGTATATCTTACTCATTAAATTTATTATAAACTTGTCTCTTACTTTAGTATGTTTTTTATTAATATAAGAGGTTAGTCGTTTTGGATAGGGTCTTGTAAATTATTTTTTATTGTTTTTTTTGGAATATCTTAACTTTTAGTCCCATTAATTAATATTAAGAAATAATTAACCTTTGAGAATATGCTTAATTAATATTTATACTAGAATATAAAATAAAATCTATAAATTTATTATATTTTATTATAATAATGAATAATATTGATTGTAGGATACTAAAGACTTTTCGAGCTATTCTGGTTAATGCAAATAAATGCAGTTTTGATTTTACATTTTCTATTATGTTCGCATTCTAGAACCAACTCTAATTCCAAGTATCTTTATTTTTCGTTATTTGGAAACTCCTATAATATTTATGAGTCTGTGAATTTAGTATTTTCAAACTTAAAGTTATCAGAAAATTGAGTAACTTATTATACAGGGCTTTCTCAAATTAATTAACGATATTTTAACCACGGACTCGCAATGCGTGTCTGGAAACATAAAAAATAATAAAAAAATCTAAAACGACAAAAGAATAAAATATTACAAAAAATAATTCTCGCAATAACGCATGGGGGTCAACGGACTCTGACGCAACGGACGGAAAGCAGCTGATTGTCTCACGGCTGCCGCGTGAATTGTCACTACGGAGTATCTTGCTACTTAATGTTTATTTGTACCTACAGGCTACTAGGTACCTATTATGCAATGTACTATTATCTGTGAAATTGCTAAAAACCCTTAATGTTTTTGTTTTATCGAAATTTTAATCAGTTAAAAAACTTTACAATCACACAGTACAAATCCAAAGGTCCAGTATTTTAGTTAGCCGAGAGAATAACAGCTGTTTCTAAGTTATAAAAAATCATAGTTGTAAGTTCTGATCAAGGATAGGTATGTATCGATGCGCTTGCAGGGGGGTTAGAATGAACCACCGTCGTCTTGAAACGAACGTTCGTTTCGGGCCGCTTATAAATGTCAAACTCAAAAAGCGTAGAACGTTCGTGCCAAACAAAACGTGACGTCGGCGATAGACGTTAGACGTCTGACAATTGACAAATATGAAATAACAAATTTGATATTGACGTGTTTTAAGTCGTATCGTCATAGACAAAATTTTGTTTTTTCATACAAATTCGGTCATTACCCTTCGTTTACACGATATCGCTTCAAGTTATGATTGTTCTAGCTTTATAAAAAACGATAACGTTTTGAAACGAAACGCATCGTCCAAGCATAAGGACGCGATCGCGCCGAGACGAAAGTGCACATTCTAACCCCCCTGCTTCGATCGTCCGTTGTCGACTCCCGCCCCGCGCGGGGGCGCTCCTTACCAGTTATTAATTTCTTCAATTTTTCAAATCAGTTGATGTTTGATCGCGTTTAGGGTGTGTCATGTTTTTGTTTGCGTTTATTTTTCACGAAGTGTTCATGAGTACCTTTCCAATGGTGAAAATTGCATAGAGGGTGGTTAGTATGATCACCTGACCTGACCTGACGCCTCCCGACTTCTTCATGTGGGTAGGACGATGAAAGTGAACCTTACAATTTAACTGACCTTGCCTTAAAAAGTTATAGGAAAATAGGAACCTACTAACAATACTCAAAGACACATCAACAACCGTGCTAAGTTTTGCATTGAGTGCCTACAATGGTGGATATGTTTAAATATGGATCTAAATAGTGTGAATAGGTAGGTACGTAAATCATTTTTGTAGTTAGGTACATACCTAAGACTGATTTTTATTTTTACCACATGCCTACATTCACTAGTTTTTTATGATCAAACAGTGCAAAGCCTATCTTTGGGATAGGTTTAATACGCAATAAATGTAACACTCGCGCCATACCTACAGCTATCGTATCTAGGTGTCACGTGGTGTCGGCGTCTCGCGGGTGACGGTCATTGAACTTGCGCAATTGAATATGAATTATTAAAAATGCTGTAATTAATTTATTTGAAGTCCGATTTTTTTTTAATTTTTTTACTGATTTAGTTATACATTCAGAATGTCCAGGTAAAATATCGTTCACTAATTTGAAAAGGCCTTATATTTAAAGTGTTGCTGAACTAGGATGCGTTTAAAAACGCAGGCAGTCCCCGGATGCCGCTAGTACGTTTAAAAAGTATCTTTATACTTATAGAAGTGCCCTCATATTTCAGATTTTGTATTCTATATGTATAAACAATAAGTATTTAGTACGCGGAAATATTGACAAATTTTACTGTTTACCACAGGCAACACAGAAAAATATTACCTTTTTTCTATAACATAGTGACAATAATTAATTTCAACTTTTTTGTAGTGGACTTGAACGTCATTTATTGGAAAACAACGAATTTAAACTTCAATCTTTTTGAATTCCGGGTAAAAATAATTGTTTATGATTTGTAGTTGGGCTATGGTTGAGTATTTACGTATATTGAAAAAAAATGGCATGCTAGACTCACTAACACTATAGAAATTGTTAGGCATAGATATTACGACTAATCTACCGACTTCAATCTTTGATATAGGTAGTTCCCCGTTTCGTAGGTTGGTGTTGCCATGTGATAAACGAAAAACGTAGTTTCTAGGTATTTATTGGTAAATATTAGTAGAAATTATTTTCTCATTCATTGGTTTTATTCAATATTGTTTTGTACCTACAATTATTTGTTGAAAAATTGAATAATGCATGCAACACTAACTGTATTAAAGATGAAAATAACACCTCACTCATTAGACCTATAGCTATTTGAAATGTATTTGCCAAATATACTAAGTATAATTTTAGAATAGAAGTTAAGGTTCCAACTTCTACTGATTTGGTAGAACAAAATCGGGAGAATATGCTTGGTAGGTTGTTAGATATAACTTGCTAGTATAGTATCGCCGATTTCTACAATAGTAAGAGTTAACTAATAAAGATATACCACATGTATGCGTTTGGTAGATGTTTAACATTTCATTTGTCTGTTAAAAATAGTATTACGGCAACACTTAATATTCACGTTGTCTAGTTACGAAGCATGATGTAAATAGGTCCCCCTCTAACTTCAGGTTTTAACAAGTAAATTAGATTCCGTAGGTATATATTATAATGAGTATACAATATTTGTTACAGTGTCATACAAACTGTTTGACTAATTTTTAATGTTGAGAAAAATTAATTTCTGTACTACGATTTAAAATGGTCCAATGGTAGGTATAATTAATGCGATCATTTAAAAAAAAGTTTTTTGCTTATATTATTAGTAGTAAAATTCTGAGTAGAATACGAGGGTCAAACTGAAAGTTCTTAGAAAATCAAAAACTAAGCATTATAGCAAGCTATTAGTTTTATTATAACTTTTCAAAATAGCGTCCATTTACATCAATACATCGCTGCATTCGATGGAACCATTGAGAAAAGCACCTTGCCCACTCGGCCTTAGGGGTCTCTTCGACGGCGTTTTGAAACGCAGCCACTGCTTCTTCGGCGTCCATAAAATGTTTTCCTCGAAGTTATTCTTTTATTTTCGGGAATAAATAAAAATCGCAGGGTGCGAGGTCGGGGCTATACGGCGGGTGACCCAGTAATTCCACGTCTGAGGTCGCCAAATAGTCGATCGTTTGCCTGGCGGTGTGCGACGAGGCATTGTCGTGATGAAGGAGGATCCTGCTGCGAAGTCGTTTCTCTCGAACTTTCTCCAAGACAAGTGGCAAACAGTTGTTAGTGTACCACTCTGCATTAACCGTTTTCTGATCCTCTTAAGACAATTGTCGCGTAATGACCTGTCTTTCCGAAGAACGAGGCCACCATCTTTTTTCCAACACTTCGACCTCTCTTCAATTTAGTTGGCAACTCTTCGGAAGGAAACACCCGCTGAGCAGACTGTCTTTTGGTTTCCGGATCATAACAGTAAATCCAGCTTTCGTCACCCGTTAGTATGTCGAACACAGCATTTGAGTCACCTCCGTTAAATTTTTGGATAATTTCTCGGCACCAATCAACACCGCGGAGTTTTTGAGCCTCGGTCAAATTATGCGGTATCCAGCGGGCACAAAGCTTCCTGACCGCTAAATGTTCATGGAGGATTTTGTGCACTTGACTCATACTTATGCCTAGACTTGTCCGAATCTGCTGATAGGTCACTCTTTTGTCAGTCTCTATCATACGCCGCTGATATTGTCTTCAGTCGTCGCTGTAGAAGGCCGTCCCTTACGCAAATCATCGGTGAGATTAGTTCGACCACGGTTGAATTCATTAAACAAGTTGTAAACTTTGGCACGAGATGGGGCTTCATCGTGAAAAGCCAATCGAAGTCTATCATAACTTTCTTGTTGACTTATATGACATCGAAAGTCATAAAAAATCATTGCACGAAAATTTTCTCGGCTTAAATTCATTCTGACGTGCACAGACAATTTTCAATTTGCCGCCAAATCGTAAAACAAATGACAAATGAATGAAATGTATGCTCAATATTATTGGTAAAGAGTTCTATTTTCAAAATTAAAACTTATTTTTTTAATATAATGCTTTTAAGTTGCCAGTTCTAAAAACTTTCAGTTTGGCCCTTGTATACCGTCTTCTTCTTTGCCACTCTGCCCGTAAGAGACAAGCATTG
>NJDD01002034.1:0-21301 GCA_002245505.1 Calephelis nemesis | reverse complement strand
GTGGCAAGCCTATCGCCAACCGGGCACATATCCAATCCCGTGCAACATTTTTTTTTATTAAAAAATTGAAAAAAAAAACACATTTTCTTTTTGTTGCCCGACCCTTCATGAGGTCTCGGGTTCGATTCCCGTCCAACACCTGGACCACTAGATCACTAAGGCTATTATAGGCATAAGTTAAATAGAGCACCACCTACAAGACCTCTGGTGGTAGAGTGCTGTGCAGCAACTGGCCCGGGTAAGGGACTCCCGATAATTCGCCTAATAACCCGGCCTCAGGACAGCGACGCACCAATAACGTCTTTGGTATCTATACGCCACGGTTTTTTCTTACCATCAGCAGATTGATCTCCTAATTCATCAAGAAAATTAGCATTTTGATATTAACACATCATTTGACTGTCTGGTTTAAAAATATACATGGACAAGTTGCCAAAATACGTCAAAATCTTTTTGCCATCAGGAAGAATCACATGATTCCTTGATGGCAAAATAGCTTCAATTTTTTTAATAAGAAAAGTAAGCATTTACATATGTTAGTGAAATGTAAGTCTTCTAATCTCTTTCTCTTCTATCCATGACAGTCAGCATCCAAATGACATTGTGAATTAGTTCTAAAAACAAAAAGATCCATATTGTGATGTTTACTATAAAAAAAGAATGTTCAGTATCTTTTGGGCTAGGTCTAATAAATTATTTGTCACATTTCGTATGACACTGTAAGGGGTGAACCCATCATAATGTCCAAGGTAAAATACATAACAAAAAATAGTTTGATTAAAATATGTAATAACAAAAAAATATATTTGATCAAAATACGTAAATGCGAGGTTCACAAAAATAATTGATTTGTGTTTTATCAAAATACCCACATTCGAGTTTGATCAAAACATTTTACTATTTGTAATATCCAAACCTGAACTACCAGCGCATTATTGATATGGGGCTAAGTAGTGGCTTTAAGCATTTTAGACTAAAACAACTGACAACCGAGGAAAAAATGAATATTTGGTTTGGTAATTAAGTAGATAATGATGGTAATTTTGTTTCCCTTCCATTAAACTAACTTAAGATATCACTATCTTCTTTCAATGATACTGAATATTAATAGACGAAACAGTGTTAGTGTTGTTAGATTAGTTTGTACTTATTTCTTTTCTTTCTATTTCTTGGAAAACGTTGATTAAAAATGACACAAGTTGACATGTCAGGACTAGTCTAATACGTCTAAAATGTTTTATCTCCTCTTTTTATCTCATTGGTTAAAGATACCATACACCTAAAGTATGTTTAGTCGGTGCTTGGCAGAATTATTTAAATATGATACCATCTTAGTGGTGGTGATTCTACTGTTCACAAACAAAACTTTCTCTTTCTGTAACTTTCGTTGAAAGAATATAGCGATAGCTTCAACTTAGTTTAATGAGACAGCAACAAAACCACTACCAGTATCTTATATAAGTGTTCGTGTGTTTGATTACGTATTACGCGAAAACAATTATATAGATTGTTATTTTCTTAATATGAGACTATTTTTTTCAACTTTACATATTGTATTTTAATTTGCACATTATGAGGTTCCCTGCTGTATTTTGACTTCCCCACGCCCTGTACTAAGGTAACGCCGCGCGTAGCGTTCGCGCGGCTTCGGCTTCATCACGTTTCAGGAGGCCTCATCCGTCGACAAGGTCCTAGCGATGCCGGTCCACACGCTCGACGGCAAACGTATCGACCCGAAACATGCCACGCCGAAATCAGCTCCAAAACCGGCGAAGACCAAAAAGATATTCGTCGGTGGCGTCGGCCAAGACACATCAGCTGAGGAGGTCAGAGCGTACTTTTCACAGTTCGGCCTAGTCGAGGATGCGGTCATGCTGATGGACCAGCAGACGAAACGTCACAGAGGCTTCGGCTTCGTCACCTTCCATTCCGAAGAAGCCGTGGAACGGGTATGCGATATTCATTTCCACACGATTAAGAATAAGAAGGTAGAATGCAAACGCGCGCAACCCAAAGAAGCTGTTGCTGCGACTCCACTAGCTCTCGGCAAGCGATTGGTGTTGCGCCCCGGGAGAGGTTTGGTTTACGCGACCGCGGGCGGGGTGGGGGCAGTCCCGACGGTGGGCGCCCACGCGTACCGCTACGCCCCGTACGCGCTGCCGACGGCCACCGCCGCCACCGCCGCGCTGGTGGCGCCCCCCACCCCGGCGCCGGCCCCGGCCCTGCCGCAGTTCGGCGCCGCTTATTCCTTAGCCGGCGTCGACATGTCATCCTTTCAAGGAGTAGACTGGAGCGCCATGTACGGGGTGCCCATGTACATTTAAATCACCCCATTGGACCCCACCCAATAGGTTGTACTGATTTCTTTCTAAAACAGTTCCTAATTTCGGATTTCTTGCCGCGATCTGGATCAGTATTCAACGGCTCACTGATAGATTAAGTCAATTCTCAAGCAATATTTTGGCCCGCTGCGGGACCGAAGCAAAGATGAGCATTTTTTTTAGTTGTAAGGCGATCTCAAATAATTTAGTTTGTGGAAAAAGTTTTCTTATTTGGATTAGTAGTAGTTGCACGTTCGTGGGCAATAATACTCGGGATGAATCTCATTGCCGCTCTGTATTTTTTTTATTTAGATGTAATTTAGAATGCCGT
This sequence comes from Calephelis nemesis, assembly GCA_002245505.1. Classification (NCBI taxonomy): domain Eukaryota; kingdom Metazoa; phylum Arthropoda; class Insecta; order Lepidoptera; family Riodinidae; genus Calephelis; species Calephelis nemesis. Next base: position 18,649 of record NJDD01002034.1, on the reverse strand, counting down.
GTGATGTGCGTGTTGATGTTATAATATTATAATAATATTCGGAATCAGTATTAAATATTCGTGCCATTAAATGTTAAAAACGATTGTGCCAAACATATTCTCGCTTTAGTGCTAGCTGTGGCTGTACACAATTCCATTGCCTGTTAAATTCGATGTCATTGAAAAAATAGCGCACGTCACATGGCGGCTGTCATCTCACCAATACATATCTAACGAGTAAAGCAATCCTAGTGTATGATTTAGTAGACGTAATACCCCTTTGGTTGCAGTTGTTTGCTTCAATTATGGTGATTTGATAATAACTATAAAACAATCGGATAATAAACATAATTGTTTATTTTTTTCTAATACATAATATAAAAACAAGTCGTCTTAATTCATAACCAATTATTAAACTAACATTTTAATACAACATTTTTAAAAGAGACTTCTAAACTTCATGTTTAATTATTTTGTTATAAGCTAACAAATTCAAAACCGAAAATATTTTTCGAAATTGTCCTTACTTTTATTGATGTCGAATTCATTTAAAAAAAAGTTAAAATTAACAGGTATTATCTCTCTACCACAATAAAATTGTAATTTCAAACCTACCACCACAAACTAGCGTTGAACACAAGTTCTATAGTATCGAGCTATTACTGTTTGAAATAATATTTCAAATTCTTTTAGTTTAACAACCAACTTAAAAATAATAACTCGTGAATTTCTTAGATTCAATAAAATGTTGAGGCAAACTACTGCAATCCACCAATCCACGACCAATACGCAAGCAAATTTGTACCACATCATGTACTAATAGATGACAAAATAGCGTAATGTATGATACTGACTGTTAGAAAACACTTCTAAAACCGACAGTCAATTTTGAGTTTGGTATCCCAAAGTCTTAAGATCTATCCAGTTTGTAGAAACAGCATGACAATTTCATTTATGTATCGATTGGATAGATGGAATTTGGCTACCTTAACAAAACATTAGAAAAATGTCAAATGCCATGAATAATTTTACTGTCATGACATTTGAGTAGACTGTCAAAACCTTTTTCAATAAGGTCTAAACATGGATTTACTTGACAGTCAGTATTTTTACCGAATTGAATGTTTTACACCTTTTGATTTTTTTATGAATTAAGTAATAGTATCAAACCCAACAATTTTTCATGTTTTATTTAGTTCACTCATTTTGTATACGAATATATTTGAACACATTTCTTCTTTTTTACATATATAAGCATGGACCCTTTCAAATGAGCATCATATTTTCACACTTCATTCTATGAAAGATTTTTTGATACTGGGTTCAAATATTTGTCAGAATTGACAAAATTTTTGATGTATTGTGATTCTTATGTACACCTCTTGCGGGTACTTTGACGTAAGCGTCTTTTACAATTGATTAGTGTAGCGCATGGCACTGTCATACACTTAGCCTAATTCATCAGAAATAAAAAGCGTTTATTATGGCCCTTAGTTTTCATACATCTATTCAAATACAGTATATATTTCTGGTGTTTATATAAATTTGGTCTTGGTAATTTAGGATATATGCAAAATTATAGCTTTCATATTCAGATTTTTGTTTTACAATGTCCAATTTTTAAATCTATGATGACATTTAATTTGGTAGAGTCGTGGATTATAAAAGGGGTTGTAATATTAGAGCGTATCATTAATTTATATTAGCGATATGTAAGGAATGCAAAACTAACACGCAGAGTGTATTTTGACAATAAATGCTGTAGAAACCGCTTGTCTATGCCTGGCCCCAGTTTGGGGTGTCATAAAGTTCTATATATATATATTTTTCATTTACCATTTATTAAGTGGCAAAGTATAATATGAATGTTTATTTAGGTTCCTTAATCAGGTCATAGTCATAAAATGCTCTTTTGCTTCGCCGTTCTGACTTAAAAGCAACTGGAATCTTATGAAATGGTACTTAATAAGTTTATTTAATAATCTATGCTTAACAAAACCTTTTAGGTGTTGAAAACCTATCAAAAAATATATTTATAATCACTTAGTTGTTGCATAACTAAGTATTTAGGCAGCTTTTATTCATAAAGGGCTATGAAGGTATAGGATTTTTTAAAAATTCGATTATTACTCATACCTCTTACATGTTAGGTAGTTTTTAAATGATATCATAGTATTGATATATCCCAGGTATTATACGTATTATTAGGCTATAACATAAAAAATCGAGACTGGTTCTCTTAAGCCTATGTACTGTTTCTGTATATTTTTCTTAATATACCCTCTTTTCGATGTCACTGACTTATATACCAGTGAGAAATTAATATTAGTAAATTATTGTGTGTATATGAGTAAAAGTTTTTGATTGAAAATTTGATTGAAATCTCGAGAAAAAGGCATCAAGTCCGCCTATTTTCTGTAATTATCTTATATTCGAAAATTTAACAAACTTAAAAACGTACTTATTTTTATTTAAGTAAATCAGAACATGTAATATTAGTTGAAAAATGAGATGTTAGAGAACAAGACGAAGCTATCTTGTCATTTTTATTAGTAAAATAATATTCTTATTACCATTAAACGATTTTATGTTTTACATACTATTTATAGTAATGTAAACATAATAAAAACAAATTTATATACCTATACACTATTCATGAAAACAAGAAACTGTCAAAAAGACATGTTATAAATATATATTTTTTATATATTCAGCTTAGATCATGACACATAATGTCTTTAAAGACTTGGTGGAGTGTATTAGAAATTTTATACCGAATCATGAATACTTTTTAAAACCTTCTGGTATTCCTAATATCTTCATGTTTAATTTTAATATTACTTTTTCTGCGCAGTAGGTTAGTCTTCAAAAGCAATACTCGATTCTTATACACTGTGATTGAGAAGTATTATAAAATTATTTAATAATAAAAGACGTTAAATGGTTGTGTTTGTGCAATTTGTAGTTTTAAGTCAAAATTCTCATACGGGCTAGGTATCAATCTGTACTTAAAGATCCCTACGGTTTGCATATTTTTTTAAATATCGTGGTTTTATGGATATAGCGGTAAAGGGTAACGTATGTTAGGTAGAAGTTAGGCGGGTTTTTCAGCTAGAAAATTTACCTTCAATTAGATTGGGTTTGATTAACTCACACAATATAATAAACAACCAGTAGAGCTACTCTTGAACCTCGATTTCATGTAAAATCAAATTAGATTTGTGTCATTTTGTACTTTTGAATGGAACTACAAGAACATATTATATAGTTAATGATAAACAATGGATTAATATATCAGATTCGTTGAACTTTTGGAACTAAATGTCCATGTTAAAAATGAAGATCATAATTATTGTATAAAGGGTTGATACATTATCTTTTATAAATGTGGCTTCCAATAGTTTCTCAGTGATAGTAGATATATGACACGTTATATTGAAAATCTGGTAACACCTTTAAAGTTCCCGCTGGTTATTGTATATTTGGAGAATCATTCAAGTTGATCAAATCAAAGTGCATACTAGGTTACATGTCATAGAACTAAATTAAAAATTGTATAAAATTATCAGGCGGTGTCACTATAACACGCAATACTGTGAAATACACTTTTCTTAAAATTCAGATCTAAAATGGCCTACTTTTAATCCTTAAGGTAAACTTTCGAAACAAGCGTCAATGGATGTGTAAGTAACCCGATGCTACCGCCGCTTTAAAACCATAAAAATCACATTAAGCTTACAGCGCCTTTAAAATAAGTAAAGATTTTTCTCAAAATAAGTTTATCCGTGAAATGCAATAATGCAGTCTGCAAAAATGAAGTATGAATAAGCTTACTTTACGTTACCGTAACTATTTTCTATCAAATAGTTAAAAGAATATAAAGTAATTTTCATACTATGGCAGTCCTGTAATATCAATCAGCAAAAAAAGTTGTCAAATGTGAAAATATGCAATAGAAAAGTAAACGTAGGGTGATATTGCATATATATTTATGTAAGTGTGTATAGGCCATGCCAGGCATATGCAAGCGGTGAGTAGATATGAATGCATGCGGTAGCTTTGTCGGTCTCATTCCTGCCGGTTGGCCGAACACATGTAGCCCTGGTTTGTGGAACATTCCTGTTTAATTTCAATGAAAAAGAAAGAAAATTGCACAAAATGATTGAGACCATTATTTATACGAAAAGCGACTTTATTAGCTAGATATCTAGATTAACTTGATTCCTATCGTGCTGTAAAAATCCGGAATATCTGAAATTTTGTTTTGCATAACAATGCACTTGCATAACAATGCCCTTAAGATAGAGTTCCGAGCCAAGCGTCTATAGCGTCAGTGGCGCCAAATTTGTGACATGATAAAGTGGTTGATTAATGTTCTACGCAACTCTATGACATGCTCTACTCTATGCTTAATATAACTAAAATTAGATTTGGCACTTGATATGGCGCTAGAATGACGTATCATTCAATCGCATATTAGGTACATAATTCTACTGTTCTGATCACCAAAATTTGGCGCTACTGATGCCATAGACGCTGACATCGAACTTCTACTTTTAGCGACTCTCTGTCACTAGAATGCATGTAACTGTCGTCTGATTCCATCACTTTTTCCCTATAATTCATAGCAATGACTATTTTGGAATACTTATCTAGCTAAATGAGTACTTTGAACGTATGACTTCACGTACACGGACGTATATTTGTTTCACGATATGGAATATCGAACAATGCATATATTGTAATAATCATTTTCATGTCATTTTAATATTATTTCTTATTATTGCTATGATTTTTGATGTAGTAGTAACCTTCTCTCTTTAAAAATTCTTATTAGATGTTTGTAGTGGTGGGTATACTTGTTGATGGTAGATATTATTCAAAATAAGGTTGTCTTTCATTTGTTTTATAATTTTGAAACAGTATATTGATATTCCGATGATTGTGATTCAATTTTTTAAATTTAGTTTGAGGGTATTTTTATTTTCCGTTCATCAGGGCTATCGAATGCTATTTAGTACACTTGCCCTTATTATAGCAGTATTAATATAAGTAGGTTAGAGCCTTTTGAGATTTGCTATGGGAGTGATGGTTGTTGAAGACATCCTGAGCTTCCATTTTGTATATTAGCATTCTACTGTTCTCAGTATTATATGGTTTTTATGTGATGTTTTAGGGTGTCCCTTGGTGTGTAATTATTCGAAATTAAAACCAATCTAGTGGAACCAAACGCGATATAACAAAACTAGTATAAAATACGAAGTAGTTTTCCATCGAAAGCTACGGTAAAGCTGACGTTACAAAATTAATAGAGGGGCATCCCTAAATTGCGTCCCAGATTTATTGTGGAGGAAGGTTAACCTTGGGATAGAGCTACATTTGCTATGTGAGATAATATTTAAAAATCGTATATTTATCTGAGACTCATAAACTTCCCCATTGTATTTGCACATATGTGACGTCAAAATAATATTCACTTGGTTAAAAAATGTAACTATAAGGTAGGGCTATTAACGTGAAATTTGTGTGACGTAATTATCGGATGGCTCCACACGTCAACATCTAATTTGTGATTGGTCAATGGTATAGTGTCGTTCTATTTTACGCATCATGTGACATGACCCTGTAACCCTCCGTAGGGTGCCGTTTGATATCTTGCCAAAGTACTGATAACAACGGTATCCTTTAGTAATGTACTTAATTTTTTATACTTATATGTATTCACGATATTTCATTAATGAGATTTCGTAGCTAACAAATATTTATGTTTTTTTTCTTTAAACACTTGTATTTTAACCTGGTGTGTAGCGTAGAAGATGTTGCACACATCAGTATGGATAAATACAGATGGTTTGAAAAATGAATGAAGTTTTCGTTCAGTTGACATAAATTACACAAAACGGAATCAACGCCTGAAATGTGAATATCTAATGACTGATAACTGCATACTTGTAGTACCATCAGTGTTATTATTATTTTTAAGTTACATAATCAGATAAACTCATTAAAGCATTTAAAAATTAAAAAATCTCAAATAATTACGACCCATAATTCATTCTTATTGTATTTTAGATCGCAATATTAATGTTGGCACTATTCGAGCGCAATGTCATTCATCTGCATCATTTTTTCTCCGTGTGACGCTACGCTCGAATAGCGTTCCGTACAAAACATAAATCTTGTAGTTGCAACTACTAACGCAAAGTCACTATATGTACTGACGCGTGCTTTAAAAGCCTAACTTTATTAACTTGTATGTATAAAAACAAAGTTCTTTCTTTAGATATTTTGCATTGTTTTTTAATGTCACTAGATATTCATATTGTAAACATCGAAATGCACCCCGAATATAAGTGAAAAGTGCAATCAAACTCCATAACCGAGGAGATTCTACATTGTACTGTATACCATATTATATTATCGGCGTTTGATGCCAATCTACTTATTATTATTGGTTCAAGAAAATACTTGGTGACTAATTCTGTTTTAGTGTTAGTAATAAAATAAGCCAAACGGTTTTGAATTTGATACAGCCTTGAAGATTGTCAAAAGCGAAACTGGTTGGCTTATTTTAATTAAATTAAAACTGAATTTGGAAAATACACTGAAATTGTACTTTTATTAATAGACTTTTATAAATAGTTTTATGTGGTTATGTTTTTTGAATCAAAACCACATCCAATAATAGTTTTGTAGCTGATATCCAGTTGAAATGCCGCCCATCTGTATTCATCCTAAATTAGTAGTAGTTTTGTATTTAGTACCTTTAGTGTTTTGGCAGCTCATTTGTATGTGGAGCACTTAGCAGAATGTGTCATTACATTGATAATATAGAACGTGTGTTTTATTTCTTAGTACCGTTTGGGATATATGAGTTCTGATGATTCCTTTTAGTTTGCATGATTTTTTTAAGTACTAGTAGATTATGCCGGCCCCGTGTTGGGCGCCAATGCTTCGAATGGAGTGGGGTTCCTGTGGAGCTGTTATGGTAAGTCGGCGTAGAACAGGCATGATTTATAATGGCCGAAGCGTCTTTGACTAACCAGAAAGGCATGGTTGGCATGGATTCATACGTAAACACATGTATCTTCCAAACACACTGTCAATTTTTCAACAGGCAAAAGCCACACATTGGTTGTGATGCGTGCTATTAAAATATTTCTTTTAAAGCCAGCTGGCTCTGAGAGGAATATTGATACTTAGACACGTAGTGTAGACCCTTTAGTGTTTGCTTCTCGCTTGAGGCCTAGAGTCTTCCTAATTTGAATCTATTTTGCCAAATCTTAGCCAAATATCTTTTGCTCAAAGGGAATCCGATATGCCTTAGGCCGTTAAGTGCTTAAAAACCCTGCATAGAAACGAGACAATAATACAGATGTTGCCAACTGAGACGCTAATGTTGCCACGTCAAAAATACATTCCTCTCTAGTCATTTTGTTTTTAGATTTAAAATTTCACTTGCTCAACTTCTCGCCTGGTAGTTTGGTTTTGGGAAAGCTTAAGTGCCATACAGTAGCAACAGCTAAACGTGAATGTTTTTTCTCCAGGTTTTCTGGACCAATGTGAAAACAAAAAATATATATTCTTAATTAAGATTATAATATACATATATACAACTTTTGAATATGTAATAAAGGTTAAAATATGTTGTGTGTTAATGTAATGCAAGCTAGAGTAGTGTTTTAGTGTAGTGATTTTGAAGATTTACATATATAATAATGACTAACCGAAAGCAATAACGTTATTATTAATGAAAGGCACACGCGCGCTGTGGCTATGACACATGCACGGCTCTTCAAAATGGCGGACACGACAGCGCGCGCCTAATATTATACACTTGCATACAAATTAATACAATATTTTTGTATAAATAGGTCGGTGTATTCAGTAGCAGTTGGTATTTGTAATAAAGTTATGATTAAGAGTATGTGATTTAAATTGTTTGATATTTATAGTGGGTACCTATATACTGCTTGGGGCGTGCGGCCATGTTTTTTTTGCAACGGAATAATGCGTACTGTGGTCTAAACTAACGTGTCCAAACTGTTTATTATTAATTTAATATACATAGTTCCATTTTGTATGTATGGCTACAGGAAGATATCCATTTTGATGACATTAATGGAAAAGAAAAAAACACACTTTCTACCCTTTTTCCTTTACTTTTTGGTTAAACGGTAATATTTTCCACCAAATAGTTTTAATCCTGTTTTGTTTTATTTGTTATGATTAATTAAACAGGGATTCAAAGCACCAGCCAAATTTTATAAGAGGGTTGGGATTCGATTTACGAAGTTTTCATTCATGAAGAAATAAAAAAATGCAAATTACATTTTTTATCCAACGCAAAACACAAAACGCATGATCATAATGTAAACTCTGATCGCAATGGCGTGCGTTAATTAGTGACGTCATTATTCGTACTATCCACGACGTAGCGCGATAACAAGCGAAGTGTTAACGCGGACTATGAAGTAAATATTAAAATTTGGATATTAATATTTAAAATGTACTATCATTTTAGCCTTAACTCCCTTATATTAAAATTTGGCCGGTCTGTATAAAGTAACCCTGTATTTATTTCGAGCTTCAAAAGTTAACAACTTATTTAAACAGTAGACAGTAAAACTAATCGATGTTTTTGATGAAACTGTAATTTTTTTAATGTTGAAACAAAATGCTACTGCAAAATAGCTAAACATTTTCAGTTATCATAGAAATAGAACATAGGGATTTTTAAATATCAAACAATATAAAATATTCCTAGTTTAAAAGTTAAGACCACAGTGCATATTAAATAGCGTAGCCCAACATGGCGGCACTGATCAATATAATGCTATTGTGTCTTTATTTATAATAGTAAGCGGTTTAAAATAAGTTTCAAGACTGTCTATCGCACTTGTTTCGTCATAAACGGAAGTGGAAACGCGGCCTATCACTTTAATCTATTATCTATGAACGACAGTTTGAATATGAACAACTATTGGAAGTATAGTCGATAACTTACTGTTTTGAGCGCAAAATGTTTACTTTTTGAATAAAGTCTGCGATTTTTGTTATCTACCGTGAAGGTTTTTGTTATCTATCTTTATGTACGTCTGTACCGTCTTTGGACTGAGGGAAGAGTAAAAAAGTTTTATATGCGTACATCATTCGCATAAGATCTTTGCAACATTTTTTTTGAAATCGCGTACGGACTGCTGATGTATCACATTTTTGTGAGAGGATAATATGGTCGTTCATACACTAGATGTATAACAACCTCTTCAAAATCATAAACTTAGTTTAAATTGTTTAAGGTTTCAATTTACACATATACCTATTTTCAATTCTTTTTTCAGTACAGACAGAATTGTATGTTCTTTGTTAGATTTCAATAGTTGTTTTTTTGTATATGGAAGTCTGAAGTCTTGAAACTAATTTATTTTATCATATAGAAGCTGTATTTACATTCCGTTGTGTGCATTTTTTTCAGTAGATAAATAATATAAGTAGATACGGGCTGTTTTAAACTGCAACTCATACAATAAAGTTTGTATTACAATACCCGTAGTTGGGTTTTGGTCTGGGATATGTAGATGTTCATCTGTGTTCCAATTTAGGAGTAATTCCGGCGCATAGACAATTATATTTTTTAATTTAACTTTTTTTTTGTAAATACGTTGAAAACTTAAATATTCTTATAAGCTCGCAAAGGCTGTTCATAAAAGCGTCTTCGTTAATGATGAGAAAAAAATAAAATTACAAAACCAATAAGACATTTATTTGTCTTTCGGCCAGTGCTATTCATTTAACTAATTACTACTTTTTAATTAGTGTTATATATTTCAAAAGAACAAAATCTTTCGATTAATAATATGCTCACTGACTGATTTATGTAATGTTCTTGACAAGATAAAATTTATTTCAGTTTATGAAATTATTTCTTTCCTAGGTGTAATTCAGTCCTGAAGGCCTAAGTAATAAGGAAAATAAAAAAATAATTTACTCTAATACGTTTTAACTGTCAACGTATTTGTTTTTTTTTTGTCTATGCAATGGTATATCGGTCTAACATGCTTCATTATAAAAACATGAATGTTTTGTAATAGTTCCAATAATATAGTAGACTTATGTAATCCCCTTTCTACGTCGTTTTTGTGTACACAAAAAGGGCGTGGATTCTAGACGGGCCTCTAGATTCTAGCTAGTGGATGTAGACGGCCGTGCGCCTCTTTCAACGCCTTTTACCTATCGTTCATCTCACTTAGTCGAATATTAGAAATAAATGGTAAATAAACACAGCAGATCTTTTATTTCGCTTTACCCCATATGGATCTCGAAAAACTTTGGACTGAAATATACGTAGATAAGTTTGATTCTGTATGCTGTCCTAGTCTCTTTATTAAATTGAAAAAAAAAATAGATCTACAATTGCTATTGATTTTTTTACATTTTGAGGGTAGGTATACAAATAAGAACTCGTACTTAAAAAAGGTCGTTACTAATCATAATACCTACTTTAACACTAGTTCATTTAATAACCATTTTAATAAGTAGGATTTCACCAAATTTCTTCCTTAGAATAAATAGTAAATTTCAATTGAAAGTAAGTAATGGTTGAATAAACAGTATTCTAGTATCGATTTAGATGCGTGGGTTTCAGTCGATGTGTTTTCATGATCCTATTTCAGTGTCAATATTTTTTCAATTTACGTAGATTAGATAGCTGTAGGTCCCATTTTGGGTGCCAGAGATTTTTTTATTTAGTTAGATGAAAAAATATCCCTATATTTTTGTAGTTTTTATTTACTAAATGGATAGTTTGAAAACATTTTCGAATTCCTTCGAGAAATGCATGAACACAGCGTAATGGAGCGGTTTAGAAGAAGTTTGCATGTGTCGGTGTCTACAAAGCAAGACTGCGTGCCATTTTAGAAGACCTGAAGAATCCACAGTATGTTTTTTTATTTATTGAGAGACAATGCTATTTTTCTATTTAAATCTGTTTTAACAATCAAGTTGTTTTTTCTAATAGTAATTTACGAATTTACATTTAATTAAAACACATCTGTATTATTATTGTTTGCACATAAAGAAAAGGTCAAAAACAAACAGAATAAGAGAGACATATCTTCTTTGTTTTAGCGGCAACTGTTCTGCCACTGGTGTTCATGACAAGAGTTAACATTAAATTGCAAACTCTGATGAGTTAATGTTCAGTTGTTATAATAGATATTAACTAATAAATAATGATAATACAGTCATTTTCATAGCTAAAAATATATTACGTAATTTATAAAAAAAAAATCATTTTCAATTCACTATTTTTAGTTAGTTAACTAAGTATTTTAATTATGATAGGTTAGCTTTTTAACCCAAATTGAATTCAGGACAAAGGGTTCTCTTTCGCGCGTATCTTTGTATTTAAGTAGGATTCATTATTACCTCATTCAAATACATTTAACGGATACTAGGTATATATTTGACGTAGGGTTGGTAGTGTTTTTAATTTGACAAAAAAGGTTTTGACTGTGCAGACGCCTTCCAGCTACAGTAGACTCAACAATTTTGAGAATCGCTAAAAAATTGTTAAGTATTGTCTCTCATCCGCCGTTTTAAATTTGCTTCATTTATTTCCAGTACAGTGCATCCCAGTATATAGTATCGTAGATTTATAGGCCAAAGGGTGCTGGGTTTGTTATTTTTAAATCGTATTTAGTTGGATGGATTAGATAGATTTTTTATTGTTTTTAAAATAATAAAATGTGATGATAAAATTATGAGAGATGCTTGATATGAATTTATTTTTGAAAATATCGTAGACGAACTTAGTGTAGTTGAATTTAGATGAAAAATTGAGCATATCATCCATGTAACCAAAGACACAATCGTATTGTGCCTTAACATTAGGTTTTCTTTTTTTTGTGGATAAAAATGCTAGCGTAGATAACGGACCAACGTTGATTTGTGAAATGATGACAATATTTTTTGTACAATTTTATTTGTCCCGTAAAAACGAGTCGGTTACGGGCTAGTAGAAACCATTGGTAGTTTAGTAAACGAGAGAAATAATCCCTTGTAGAAGTACAAAGTATGAAATAAGTGTTGTATTTAACTTGTCTTTGACATGTCTTCCTTGTCGAAAAATAGACTGATATTAGTCACCTGTTACGTTCTGATATCCCACTGGGGTGCACTAGTTTCATTTGACATGTAAGGGCACTTATTTGGATCTGTTGACCCTGTCAACTGTTTGTGGGTTTTGTGACCTGAAAAAGTGCTTTTTAGTAGCGTACTTAGACCCAATGAGCAGTGCCTCAAATTATGACAATATAATCGACATCGATTCCTAAATATGCATTTCTTAACTGTTTTAACGAGTTTGACGCAAAAATTCAAATATTTATTGTGATTTTAAACAACATGTGATTCGGAGGTGTCCCTGTTTGGGCGCCAATTGTTTTGCGTCAAACTAAAGAGACGGAGAGTAACAACTATGTAATAATAATGATCGACACATGTATGTTTAGTCAAATGCAGTGCTTTGGAATACTACTTATAAATTATAATTCAGAAAACTGAATTAAGTCTCATTTTAGTTGAATTTAGGTTGAAGTTTTGAAATAGTAATCCGACTTGTCAAATAAAATCTATGACTGCGCTTCTGATCCCTGTTTTGGCAATTAGTGAAAACGCGAACGTTGATTGATGTTTCCTGAATACCAATAATAATTTGTTAAAGTAAGCATGGTGTTTTAAAAATTTATTTGATTTCTGAGCTATTATTAGTTGTAAATAACTTATATGAAAGAAATATCACAATTACCAGCAGCCCTTAACTAAACTGACATGTGTAGGTCAAATTTAAATTTGAATTTGTTTTACTTAGATTCTAGTCAGAAGAAATTGTTAAATTATTTTGAGATAGTTTAGTTTTGTTTGTTTGATGCGTTTGATTTTTTGTAAAGTTTCTTTCGGGTTAGAATTTAGTTAGTTTATGATTGTATATAACTAGATTAAGACTGTTAATTGACATATTGTATGTAACATAACCTCTTCTTAGGGTTTAGATTTTTAACCTCTTGTTTCTATGGAAATTTGAAATTGGTACTCTGTAGTGTCTTAACTTTGACATTGACGGATGCTAGTTTGTTTAGTCTTTTTTATTGACATTCGGTAAATAAAATAAAGTTTCGAATTAAAAAAAAATAACGCAAGCTAACCATTTGTCTCTGTTTACGTAAAAACCTCGCGATTGGTCGCTATCATGAAAAAAAAATGAATTTAAAAAGATTTCAAATAAACTGACTTCCGTCATGACAGTTATTGTATTTAAAACAAAAGTGCCCCACGAATTTGTAAACATAAGCTCATAATCAAAATTAACGTATTTACATATTTAGTAGTAGTTTGGATTTAATTCATATTAAATGGAATGTATAGATTTTATACCATGTAATATAGGTAGGTACCATGGCAGCACAGCTATATGGACAGCCCTACAACAGGTAAAATACATACTTTAAAATAAACTAAAAACTGCAGTTATATTTTATTAACAAATATAAACTTAAATAAGTTTAACAAATTAATTTTATTAATTTAAAAATAGTTTCAAGTAACAAAACTAATTACTATCAATGTTAGTACAATAGCAATTTTACCAAGTACCGACACTAAAACTGTGAAAGAATTGTACCTGACTTGTGATGCTTATTTTATTTTGAAAAAAAAAACCTTATCAAGCAATAACGTTCAAGACTCGAGTCAATTTAAATAAAATTTAATTTGAAGAGAATGTTTTACTGATTAATTTTACTCAAATTGAAGTAAATTGACTTACTTTCAAGTGTAAGTTCATATAAAAAAATGTGTAGTATGGACATGCGAAATTGACCATAAATTAAAAATCTCGTAACAGTACATAACCTAACGAGATAAACATTGAGAAAGTCACATATCCGTTAGGAATAATAATTTGGAACTTTATGAAATGAAAGAAATAAAAGGTACTGTACATCTGTATGAAATGAAATATAACAAATCAGTATTAATTTATTTCATGGAGTTGCAAAATACATATTAATAATTTCTTAATTCTAACCAGAATGCTTCCAAATTTTGGTTAAACTCTAACCAGAGAGGGAACCAGAAGTTAAAAACGTTGCTTAATATCGGTGATTAAGATAGTTGCTCAATGTCCGAGTTTAAGAACATTGCTCCATGACGGATCCACCTTTCAAGATCTCATACTATATAAACACACTGGAGGTTCATTCATGTCAGATAACCGAATTGAATGGGCTGAATACTCATGAATCTGAAATAAATACTGAATGTAGAGGTCGCATCAGAAGGGGATGACTTGGAATGTCAGCCATGGTCTCCCCGGGTATTCTTTTCGTAAATAAGTCTAAAGTGTTTTATTTTTGACATCCAACTTTATCATCATACTTACCACGATATTTTTTTTGTTTATTAGGTCTACAAAACTGAGATACAACTTTTTTAATACATAACAAATTAATCCTTATGCAATAAATATTTTCTAAGCTGACCTCTTCTAGATATGCTGCGATAACATGCGATGTTAATTGGATCTTGTGCTCGCCACCCTTCCCTTTCCGACGTGAAGACGACAATGTTCACCATTTTGTCGTAGTGGAATAAATGTGTAAGATTCACATTCACAATAGTGATTCGAAACCATAAACTGACGTGTGCAGACTATTATTATTAGTTATTGTGACATAATCGCAAATTAGTTTATTTCAATTATTTTGACTAATAGAACGTGTTTGAATTTAAAATGTGATTAAATATTTAGCTTTTCTCAATCATTATTCTAATCGGAAATATGCTTAAACTTTTTTGATATACTTACTATGTAAAATGTGTTATCAAGTAACAGCCCTATTGCTTAAACCAGAGCTTCCTAAAACTGGGTTCCGGATTTTGAAAAGTCATCAAGGTTCTCAGATCCGTCACTTGGTTTCACTTCTACCGCGTTTGAATTTTTTTTTATTAGTCAAGTACATAATTATTATTAATGTTGGAGTTTTTGCCAGGCTACGAACAAGAGGTCTGCTGTCTTTTAAGGACGCAAGGTCCTTTTTGTCATATCCTAAAATCAGTTACAATTTCTTTTGTATTCCGATGCATCAACGTATCATACGTGAAGTTCTTTAATAAACAATTAGACACGACTTTTTCAAAAATATATAACCTGTATTTTTCTGTCAATATGTAACTGTGCTGTCAAATGTAAAAATCATGTGCTTGGACCATTTAATCAGCTAAAAGTGAATATCCTACTTTATTTTTACCGGGGGTAGTTTTAAATTTGTGGTATTTGACTTAAACAGTAGGCTACAGTAATAACGCACTCTGTGCAAGTTCAAGCTAAACCAACATGAAGCTTTTACAATAATTTAACATAACGTAATTACTGTATAAGTTAAAAAAAAAGTTGATCTTACTATATCTTATTTTTTTTTATTTATTTGCGTCGTTATTCTAAATTTAATAAAATGAGCCGATGAAAAACTAGTATCAACGAGGCGGTCAAATCTACATCCAAATATTAACCTCCTTAGAAAGAAAAACAAACAATGGTTGATAACATATTTTATTAAACTCTGCCTAAAAGGGGATTCTCCACCAATCCCAGGCTGTTACGTCATCCACAATTAGCATGTTATCAGTTGGATGACAATTGTTTGTAATGTAGTGAGGCGGTATCGCCAATATTGTAGATTTAGTGGCCAGTACCACTCCTCTCGTAAAGGCTTGAGTTAAATTTCCTTTAAGAACGTATCTGTATTTTTTCACTTAAATTGACTAGAAGCCTACATTTCATCAGAATGATAAATGAATGTATGATAAATATGTATCTATATATTGCGTTTTATGGATAATGAGCAAAGCAGGAGGCTGAATTAGTGTCTTTAATGATGATCACTGGGTAAAGTGTACATCAAATATCTGTCAAATGACGTGTTTTTAATAACTCCTATGACCAACAGATATGCAATGGAGGTAGCAAATACAAATGTCAAAAAGTAATTTGACAGCTATTTGATGTACACTTTACCCAGTGATCACCACCAAAAAGATACTGAATAGCCCCGCTGATTTGACTTATAAATTATATTCGCTTATTTATTGATTCCGTGTAGAAAAACGGTCATTAATCTTGAAGAAATTTATAGAGACGTGCCGTTATTGCGGCCCTTATAGCAAAACATGCATGAACCAATCTACATTTTATCAGGACATCCTTTATAAAACTAAAGAGTGATACTAGTTTGGTAGTTACCTAGGGGTCAATGACCGTTTTTCTGCGTCTGATTAAGATTCAAATGGTCTGTTCACATGATTTGGGCGTAACAAACGTCATAGCAATAGTAACCAGTAGTTTTTTATTGTGAAGATTTTGATGTATTAAAAGTTAAAGTAGCTTTGAGTATTTATATGACGGGCGTCCGCGTCGCGTCACTGCAAATAAAAATAACGGTTTTAAATAAATGGTTTTGGATTCGATAAGTTTTTTTTATTTCTCTCATCGTCTACTGCTAGCCGTGAAAACCGGTCATGATATGTCAATAGTGATACCTATTCATGCAGTGCAACATTTAAACTAATTTTAAATTATCGGTAGGTATCTTCTTAGTAACAGCAAGAGACAAAACATATTTTGTGGTGTCAGATTAGTTTGTACCCGAAATTTTACAGACGTTTTGTCAATTCCTCTAAAGTGTAAAAACTTCGCAAGTTACGGAATAATCTAACATATCTAAAATGTTCCATCACTATTGTTTAATTGGAAAACTTAAGTGAATTTATTTTGCAGATTTACGTTTTTGTTAAGTTGTTAAAAACTCGTTTCCCACACAACACACGTTTTACACTGACAACACACGTTTCACACAGAGAACACACGTTTCACACACACAGCACACGTTTTACACACACCCACGTTTTACACACACACCCACGTTTTACACACACCCACGTTTTACACACACCCACGTTTTACACACACCCACGTTTTACACACACCCACGTTTTACACACACCCACGTTTTACACACACACCCACGTTTTACACACACCCACGTTTTACACACACCACACACGTTTTACACACACACACGTTTTACACACACCACACACGTTTTACACACACTACACACGTTTTACACATACAACACTATCGTTCCGCACACAACTTGCATGTTTCGCACGTAATTTTCATGCTTTGGTGACTATATTCGTGCATCACACACGCCAAGTTCCTACAGTATTACTATTTAAATTATGCGCTTGTTAGGCTTCGGAAATCCGAATGTTTTTTTCAAGATTTGTTTTATTAATAATTTCGCTTAAATTTAGATTAGGTCAGGCAATTTAAAAATTGTGTAAAATGTAAGCTGAAGCGCATATTTTAAATAGTAGTACCTACTGTACCTACATTTTTACATATGTCGGCAACCAAGCACACATTGTGAAGATTGGAAAGTGAGTCATCAAGGCTGCAGGAATAGGTTAGGCAGTGGATTCCGGTTCCCAGGAAACTTGCAACACAGCACCGGACCCCCAGTTGTACTACTGTTGGTAATGTCCTGTTTAACTATGTTTACCTTTTACGAGCTGCCAGGCATGAAGACAGTTGGACTATTCTACACTGGATCCTAACAAGAGAAACATAGACTTTACACTATTTAGTAGATAGTTTATGTGAAGTTTGGATAAAATCGGACCAGCGGTTTTTCATTTCTCACGTTTTTTAACAAATATTTTTGTGATATTGGAAGGAAAACTAGCAGACGGATTTCCTGATGGTAAGAAATCCACGCCGTCTATAGACACGAAAGGTGGTAATGGTGCATTGCCAACCTGAGGCCGGGATGTTAGGCCTTGAGCAAAAGTAAGTTTACCGGCTACTCTACCCTACCCTCCGAACCGGAACACGTTTTGGCGGCAGGAATAGGTAAAGTACCAATCCGGGTGAGTATATATGCTCGCCTTTTACGAGCTACCTGGCAGGAAGGCAGATGGTCTATTCTGCAAAAAAGCCCGGACCAACACGGGGTTAAATAAATCAATAAATGGCGGATCATTTTATTAATAGGTATTTTTCAGTCAAATTCAAACTTTTTTCTGATGATAGCGCGATCCCCGCTGTCATATTGAAACTTATTTCAGTTGTTTTTCTCTTTTGCTGTGTTATGTCGCGAGAATCAAGATGGAGGGACCAAGTCTTGGATTTTAATAAGACATGCATCAAACAATTCTACCTAAATTCTACCATTTGCTACCTTTGCTCAAAAAATTAGAATCTTGTAACTAACAAACATGTTTTTAACCAAAAAATTTTGGTCCCTCCATCTTGACGCTCGCGTTATGTCATTCAAACGGTCATATACGTTGATATGTATATGTAGCGAAGCCGAAAGCACGTACCGGGCAAAGAGTAAAGTAAGTCCAGGAAGTATCGGGCCGCTAGTATACTACAGTCTAGTGAAATTAAAAACAAAAAAAAAACTTTGCGTCGTAAATAATGGAGGATATTGTTATCTCTCTCCCTCTTTGCGGTTTCTCTTTTCCTCAAAGACATTTACATCCTTTGAACATACCTGCGAAAACTTAGCACCCCATCTAAGGATTTGCGAAGTGCAAATGACCT
>NJDD01002033.1:179983-196110 GCA_002245505.1 Calephelis nemesis | reverse complement strand
ACGAGCAGGTGAGGTTGGCTTGGGTCCCGAAGATTGAAGGTGGGACCCCTTACACGTAGCTATAATATATATTAATATGAACTATAGAAAGTATTAGAAAGACATATTACAATATATTTTGTATACAAATATTCAAGCGACCGCACACGCAACTATAATATTATATATTTATATGACGCCACCAACGAATACATTATCGCATATTAATACATATTACTAAACTTGTAATAACTTGGCAAAATATATATTAAAGCAAAGTCTCCGTGTGTGGTAGCTTACTATAATATATATTATAGCGCGGCATATTAATATATATTATAGCTACGTGTGTGACGGGCTCTATTCTGCACAACAAACCAGTAAGAAAATCTAACATTAAAAGAAAGTTTATCTTATAATTATAGCTACGTGTGGCTTGCGATGTCAATCAGCGATGTTATATTCCATGTGTAACACGTTGTTCCACGTTTTTGTTGCCATACTGTGAATTAGCACGATTCAGCGATCGGCAACGCACCTATTTCGTCGATGACGTCATGACGTGATAATATGTTCATTTGCACAGCATTTAGAACTGTTCTTCTGCTGGTCACTGACTTAATTCCAGTCCATAAGCGTTAGAGATAACACGTAAAATATCGAATTTATAGCAACTCATGGTAAGGGCTCAGTTGGTAGATCCATTGACTTCCGCCGCCATTTCGGCGACACATATTTCTGGATGCAATGAGTTCGTTATATCGCTTTCCCTTATCCTTATGATCTATCCCAGAAAAATGTATGTCAGATCATTATGCAAAAGTTCAGCAATGAAATATCTCAACATATTATTGTGGAAAACATGTCAAATAGTGACGACATTTGCATATTATCATAGGCTGTAACCGGATATTTCGTAAGACAGTATTTGATTTAGGCGGATAATGGATATTCAAGAAACGAGTCTTTTTGCTTACGAGTGGTTGTTTTTTGTACGAATAGTACAAAATCTAACGACAGGCGTCCGTTTTCGATTGTTAACTCTAAGCATTTTGTTTATCTATGAGCAACGCTTTGTTACTTTTGGGCATATTACTAACATATACTGACGGATTACGGTTTGTTGATTATAGAAAACGGACTTTAGTGAAATACGCATTTTTACTCGTATGTTATAATAGGGCGGCAAACAAGCAGACGGATTTCCTGACGTAAGAAAGACGTGTTATCTATGGATATCCACCATGTTAATGGTATCTACGTTGCCTTAGGTTACGACATGTCTTTCACGTAGACTACACTTTTACCTGGCAGTAGTCAGCTTACAAACACACGTCTCTTTAATCGTAAAAGATGTCCGTGTTCTTTAAACACCATGGATGTTATATGTGTGTTGCCGTCCTATGGCTGGAGTGCTAAGCTTACTTTACAAGCCTACTCTCCGAACCAGAATATGATACTGTCATCTTGGCGCCAGAATTAGGTAAGGCGGTAGATCTCTACAAAGGCAAGTTCCTGCGTCGTACTCAACCGTCAGTGATCTTGTTGGTGATGTAATCTGTGATCGCCTTTTTCAAAATGCGTGACAGAGATATAGGTGGTCTCTTCAAGATAGAGGAAACTATCTAACACTAGGAAGACCCTCTAAGACCACAATATGGAGCATTTAAATAAGGGCGGCAAATATATATAATATACAGCTGTTACCATTTATTTGCACCCATGTATATGTATTTTATTGTATACTGCAACAATCTAAATTACCTACTGCATTATTTCACTAGCGAGCGACGTGGTCTTCACATTCTTACTCCTATTCTTCGTATATTAAAAAAACTACGATTTTACCATTATTATTATCATTATTACTATGAGTTCGTGTAAGACCTACCCCGAGGATCACTGCGACCTAACTAGATCTATTGTGATCACAACTCTTACTCTTTAAGCTTATATCAATACCGCAAGGTCGACAGTTTCTAAGAACTGCATAATGCTCTTGGGATTGATCAGCTTAAGACCTTGGGTATTTATTAATGCCCCCCAGATACCCACTTCTAGCCTGAATGAACTCGGGACAGTCGCAGAGGACGTGCATTGCCGTCTTTTCTGCTTCAAGGCAAGACCGGCAGTCAAATGTCTTTGCAAGGCTGATCCTGCTAAGGTGTTTGTTTAGCCCGCAGTGACCTGTTTTAGTTTGAAAAAAGATCCTGAGCTCTTTCCGATGCATACTGATAGCAATCGAAGAAAATTTGGCGTCAAACCCCGCCACGAGTACCTTTGCATGCTCTTGACCCGTAGTTTTTTGCCAATTTGATAGACTTTCTTGTTGAGTCCATTTATTGAGTAAGCTCCTAGAAGTGCTTCTAGCAACTTTGCATATTGGCTCTGGTCCTACAGGGAGTTCCTCTGATCCCGTCCTAGCCAGAGCGTCTCCAACCTCATTTCCTTTAATCCCTGTGTGTCCGGGAACCCATGCAAGCGTTACTTTGTTGTTTTCGCTCAGCTTATTTACGAACTTGGGCACTCTCCTCAGTAAGCTTAAACTATATACATTGCAGTGCCTTTAAAGCAGCCTGACTATCTGATAGAATCACAATATGCTTGTGAACATAGCAGCGGTTGAGGTTTTCTTGTGCGCATGTCAGTATTGCGAAACAATTTTACCATACACGGCGAGTAAATAAGGCATGACTAAAATTAGTATTTCTAATGGGATAATAGATATATTTGGGTCGCGGTGGTTCTCAGAGCTACCCTGACCTATTCAACACAAATCTAATAATAATTTCTATTACGAAAGCGTTAAATTTAAAAACAATATAGCTCGACAGTTGAAGTTACTTGGAAACAATAAAGTCGTTGGTTGTAACAAAGCGTGGCATAATTATGTAAAGCACCCCTGGATAGAGTATCGTCGGCAATAGTGATACAGAAAGCACTGGATATTGTTGAATATGGATGCGATCTTTCTAATGGTACCTACTTATTATGCAGATGTACTAACTGCTGTGCGTGGAAGAAATAGCAATTCTTCGATTAAGCCATGAACAGGGGGTGATTATGTATCTCAGTTGCCAACTCAACGCAAAAGTGTACATCAAATGACGTCATTTGTGTTTGCTATCTCTATTGTATTTCTGATGGTCACTGGAGATAGCAAATATAAAACACGTCATTTGACAGCTATTTGATGTACACTTTTCCATTTTGAGTGGGCAACTGAATTACGTAATCTGCCCCCAGGACGGAAGTGCAATCGTATAACTAAGAGTACATATCTATGACTCGCTCTGTATGATTCGATCTTAAGTTTCTTTCCCACGTACCCCAACAAACCACGTCGCAGCTAACCAATGGTAGTTTGGTACTGTTTAAGGGTGAAATGTGAATTAATATTGTCGTTGGTTTGACCAGTTTCGTTGTGCTACCATCACAATATAAGCGCAGTAAAACTGAAAAATGTCAGTAGGTAATTTCCTATATCAATTTTGTGTGGATTTACAATGAACGAAATTTTGTTTGGAAAAATCAAAACAAATTCCGTAATCGTATTTCGAACGTTTGTAACGGATCTAGAGTTTGACAGATATGTCCTTTGTTCTGGTCTTTTGCCAAGATGTGATCGAAACCAAAATAAATAAAAATATATCTGGGATATGGGAATAATGCAAAGCATTTTAGCTGATCCTTATTCTAAGGCAGCAAAGTGTCTCTACGAAGTAATTTTAAAGTTAAATTAATATTTGTGGAAAGATAGAAACTAGGTACGATGGGATGGACATATCCAGAAGGTTAAAACCCCTAAAACAAAGATATATAAAAAAAAAATACTATCGCCTCTGCGGTCTAGCGGTTCGGTTGTTGGACTTGATTGCATGAGGTCCCGGGTTCGAGTCCCGGGTCAAACAACCAAAAGAAAATTGGGTTTTTCCAATATAATAAAAAAAAACGTTGCTCGGGATTGTATATGTGCCCGCTTGGTGATAGGTTTGCCACCTATCACATTGTGGGACTTAGTGTCTTCGGCTAGTCTGGGTGCCCTGGTTGTGCCTCTGCCTACCTCTTCGGGGATATGGACGTGAAGATACTTTTTTAAATTAGTGTAGGTTGTGAACCACCAAGTAGCTTACCGAAAGCAATGAAGAGAAAACAGATTTAATTAGGAGTAAATTTTTTGAAACATTTCCCGGTTTACATACAATCTAGGGACGTATAAATGTAGGGATAATGTAAAGATCTACCTATTTGGCTACCCTTAAGTTAACATCAACTGCAATTTACATCATTAGAATTTCATGATCATAGTAGAAGATTTTTTTTGACAGCGAACAATCATACGCTACCCCTGATGGTAACAGGAAATCATGGCCTATAGACTCCATAATTGTTATAGGTGTGTCCCTCTCCTGCGAATGGCTAATCTGCCCACTTATTATATAATACTATTATGACATCATGAGTTAGATATCGATCAACAGCTAGACATCATGTGCTTACTTCAGCATTTTTCCCAATGTCCTGGTCAGTCGCTTTAAGTGTGAGTACAGTGGTGCCAGGGCTGGCTCCCTCTCTCACTGATGCCTCGTACTGCTGCATCTCGAACACCGGAGAATGGTCGTTGCAGTCCAACACATTTATCTAAAATATGAAAAGGTACGTATTAATAATATTCCATACCAGCTCTCGCGTTGCCCGCGGGATTCATGGTCCTACAGAAACATTTTTCGGGATAAAAACTGTCCTATGTGTTAATCCAAGTCACACTCTAAGTGTGTGCCAAATTTCATTAAAAACGGTTCCGCAGTTTTTGCTTGAAGAAGAAACAAACAAAAATACAAGCTTTCGCATTTATATTATATTATTAGGATAATAGGATGGGTACAGAGATTAAGCCTATTCGCGAATTAGTATCTACATATAAACATCTATTTACACAAAATGAAATAATAATCAAACTACGGAACACATTGAAAAATAAACACACATGATTTGAAATTTAAATGCCAAGCGTAAAACCTCCACATCTTTTTTGTACTGTTAAGGTATGTTGATAAAAATTATGTAAACTGTCTTTTTTTTAAAAACTCGCTAGTAAGTACATGCAACGAAACGAATGAATAAATAAATAAATATCCCTGGACAAGTCACAAAAATTGTGTCTAACCCCAAAGTAAACAAATTATAAGCTTGTGTTATGGGTGTCAGTCAACGATTCTAATACATAGAAATACTTAAATAGATAATAGAATAAATTTAGTAAACACCCAGACCCGGAAATGCAAACATCTAAATGTTCATCACATAAATGCCTGCCCCGTCGGGGATCGAACACGAGCCTCACGGTTGGTCGACAGCTAGGCGGTCATGAAAGTTACAAATGTACCTAGAAATGAAGCTCAAATGTACCTAATGTCAGAAATAAAACATTTTTTTTTTCATCTAATAAACTGTTTTAATTAACCGCCCGTAACTCTAAATACACAAAAGATGTAATTCAAAGTAACGACAAAAAACAAGACATTTCCAAATAAATTTGGAGCACGATTGTTATCAACTCCATGGAGACCAGACGATACGACGCCAAGTCTATCAGTTAACTAGTTTTTGTAACACAACGAAAAAATGTAAAATCAACAACATTTTAATAGATACAAATAATGACATCCCCATTTTCTACTAATGTGTGGGTGAGTTGAATTGTAAGATATCTTGACCTCAAGATAAAGAACCACACAGAGGCGGATTAAATGTAGAGAGCACCTAAGGCAAACACCTCGTTGGCACCCCTCTATTAGAGATAACTAGGTAGACCAGACACGTGTACTTAGGTATGAATGAAATATATGATGACAATGAAGAAAGGAAGGACAGAAGGAACAAAAGGAACGTGTTGGTCCGGGCTCCTTTGTAGAATATCTGCCTTCCTGTGCCAGGCAGCTCGTAAAAGCGAGCATAGGCTTGCCGTCACTAACAGCGTGACATCTGACTAGGTGGTAGAATTTAGCAGCGACTCGCCCGGATTGGTACCACCGTCTTACCTATTCCTGCCGCCATACCGTCATGACGTGTTCCAGTTCGGAGGGTAAGGTAGCCAGTAAACTTACTTTTGCTCAAGGCCAAACATCCCAGCCTCTGGTTGGCAACGCACCACTACCACCTTTGGTATCTCTAGGCGGCGGGAATTTCTTACCATCAAGAAATCTGTCTGCTTGTTGCCTTCCACTATCATAAAAAAAAAGAATAAAGGAAGGACAGAAGGAACATGGAAATCCATGATGCCCCTGTGGAATCAATTCTGGCTGTGTATGTGTTTTTACATAAATATTAATTTTGTTAGTTTTTTTTGGTTCAAAAACTTTCGCGCAAAAACAAAGAGGCCCGCTCTTTGTAATCTCGCGTCCCTAGGCACATGCCTCAAGTAGGCATGTGCCTAGTGACCTTAGGGATAATACGCGTCTGGAACCATTACTTACTCTACATTTACGCTCCTACCATCAAGAGAATTTCGTGCAAGAAAAATAAATACCGCCATTTTTTTTTCTACAAAAGTTAACATCGCATAATTAGAAGTTCCATATTACAAAGGGTGATTCAATGACGAAATTCAGGACAGGATTACGAGCAATGAATTATATTACATAGGCAGTTAATGGCAAGAAGTAAATACTGGGAGAGAGGAAACCATACGACCGGAGGATGTGTACAGAATATTTAGCAGAAGATATTTATTTATTTATTTTATTTCATGGAGTCAGTATTTAAAATTGTTAGATCTTCTATTTACATGTTTATTTCATCAGCAGGTAAGGCCGATAACCTCTTATCCGGGGCTTTAGGGAATTTTTCAAGAAACTTTGCAGGGTTACATCTCAACCGCAAAAAAGGCAACCCCCCCCCCTTTACAATCAAATTTTGTTAATTTTAATTGAAATATAAACGTTATATAGGATAGTGTGCGGACGAAGCTGGGATCAATGAATAAAAGTTTGTCTATCTCTGTCTCTCTTTCTCTGTGTCTGTCCACCTGTTGCACTCGACTTTCACTGCTCAACCGCTAAACCAATTCTGATGGAAAAAGTCACACATACATATTTTTTTTAATTAGAAAATGATAATGTTGCCGCTTAACAGCTAGCAGAGTACAAACACGTTAATATGAAAAGCAATACCTGTAGAGTAGTAGTACCACTCCTCGGTGGGAATGTGTCGTCCTGGGCCACAACCCTGAAGTAGTGCACGTCGAGGCGCTCTCTATCTAGCCGGGCTTGAGTGGTGACCACTCCGGTCCTCGTGTCCACTGCGAACATGCCAGCCGATCTCGAGTCCAGCAAGCTTGACATGGAATATGTCACTGGACTGTTTTCTGGATCCCTGCGAAAGATTCATAGATAGTATAAGCATAGTGTAGCTAATTCTCTTACCTCCGTATTTATTGTCAAGAAAATTGTGAATAAAAGACGTCTCCTAAATTCATATTCCACAAATGTTGATGTTAAACTATTTTGTAAGAAGCTGCTAAGGTCGTTACGAGCAGGGTTTTTAAAGCGGAGTCCATGGTGTGACTGTCAGGGGTCCGCAGCCATCATTTAACTATTTAGATTTTGTGGAAGAAGTGGAACTATTCACTGCGCGCCCGCTCGCGTGCTGCTGATGCGAGCTTCTGTGAGCGGTACAAAATTCGCCAGGTCGGCTAGGCAGCCATAAAAAATCTTGCCCATATGGTAGTATGTGTAATGTTTTATTTTTTGATCTAATGCACTTTATAAGCAATAAATGAAAAATATTAGCGTTCTGCACTTCCTCTACACATAAACCGTAAGTGTGATAAATTTCGTACTCCTTCGTCCGCGCAATTTTCGTAAAAAGGGTTCGAAAGTTGATGCTTGACGTATAAATATTATGATAAATCATATGCAATCTAAGGGTAAGCAGAACCTAAGACTAACGGCCAATATTAATAATCAATCCTAATCCAAAACTTGCTGTCCAAGATTGATATTTTGACCCATTTTTATGATATCGCTTGCCAATAACATATCTGTGGACAGGATGAATATGGCAATTAGGTATACGATAGGCCGGCGGAGAATCAGCTATCTAGATTGCTTGAAATCCATCTTTAGAGAAATATTATTAACATTGGCCGTAAGACTATAGAGCACAGCCAATATCAGAATAACACAGAGACCAAAATTTAAAAGAGTTTCTATACCTAATTAGGCAAACGGGTTGGTCCCCCGTGTTGGTCCGGGCTCCATTTGCCTTTCTGCCAGGCAGCTAGTAAAAGGCGAGCATAGACTCACCGTCACTAACACCGTGACATCTGACTAGGTGGTAGAGTTTAGCAGCGACTCGCCCAGATTGGTACCACCGCCTTGCCTGTTCCTGCCGCCATAACGTCATGACGTGTTCCGGTTCGGAGGGTAAGGTAGCCGCGGTAGCTAACTTTTGCTGGAGGCCTAACATCCCGGCCTCAGGTTGGCAACGCACCATTACCACCTTTGGTGTCTCTAGGCGCCGTAAATTTCTTACCATCAGGAAATCCGTCTGCTTGTTTGCCTTCCAATATCATAAAAAAACCACAGGTAGAAGTTTTAATAAACGAAACTGCCATATTTTGCTAATTTGATATTGGTATGGAAACAAAACAAAATGGTTTTACGGGCAATAAACCGATCCTCCAAATGTATTACACAAACGTGGAGACATTTAGACTCATGGCCACTACCAGCCTAAAAAGGCAATTTTCCTTTTAAAATGTCATTGTGCGTATGCCAGTCATTGGGCTGGCACGTCACTAGAATAAATTGAGGCGTTACAGTTTTATGGCTGGCGGCTCGCCGGGCCGGGGCTCGATTACATTGTATCCGAACCGCATAAAACAGATGAGTTCATAAAAGCTCAACGAGGCAGCTTAAAGTCAATTAAAGTAGGGCACATGACATATAGCGGTGTTACTTCCTCGGCATTCATGACTCACTGGCTACCGTAATTATATTAGGAGCGAAATGATATTTCACTTTTCATTAGAGTGTACTGTAAAAGCCAGTCAAATTGGTAGTTACGATGTCTGGCCGGCCATTTGTGAAAGGGCGACCGGTAGCTCCGCGCCTGCGAACGACGTGATACGGAACGTTGGACCTCAAACTTATTACTAAACTAGCTTTCACCCGCGACTCTGTCTACTTTTCTACGTATCTACTTTCTACGTATCTTTCCAGGATAAAAAGTATCCCCTTTTATGCCCAGGATAATAAGGCATAATTATATCACGTTTTATCGAAATCGAACCGTTAGTATTCACGTGATGCCTGAACATACAGACAAACAGACAGACAAAACATTTTTTTTCACATATTTGGGTTTAGTATAGATCCAGCTATTTATTTTTTCAATATTTTCAATGTACAGAATTGACCCTTCTACAGATTTATTATATGTATAGATAATAGTAGTTACGTTCATAGACTTGTACTGGGGCTAGGTAACAATTGACAATTGTTATTAATAATTATGTTGTGCGTGTGCCAAAGTGTCATTCACATTTTATTGTTACAGCTTTTATTATCGTCTATGTGGTCTAGCGGTTGACTGCATGAGGTCCCGGGTTCGAATCCCGGGTCGGGCAACAAAAAGAAAATTGGGTTTTTTCAAGTTTCTAATAAAAAAAAAACGTTGCTCGGGATTGGATAACTGCCCGGATGGCATTGGACGCGAGCTGGCGACAACGTATGATGTTACATTTTTGATCGAAAATATTTCATAAATATGCCGTTTTGCGTTTTAAAAAATGTAATTTTTTTAAATAATTCGCAATTTTAAAAAAGAAAAAGTATTTAGGAATTATTTTTCACATGTAAATAACCGATTCTTTAAACAATTAAAGTAAAAGAACAATAACATAATTTACTAAATTTACTATTGGTGATGGTACCTATTGTGATAGTTTTTGCATTTCTACCGTCTAATGTTAGAACCATCCTGTTTACTGGCAGGTACTCAGTTAGCTTCTGTTAGCATTAGGGGAAACTTCATAAGCACTGACTTAGTCTTGCTGCCATAGCGCTAGTTCTCGCCATCGCGCGTTGCGTTACGCATCAGGGGACTATTTGCACACGTGGCCTAATCTCTCACCCTTAAGATAGTGACGCACATCTAACATATTATATCGTGTATAAGTGACGGTTGTTGTTGCTTGTTTGATATCTTATAACAAAAGTTAATATCTTTACTCCCATATCCCCGTAGAAGTAGGCAGAGGCACAGCCAGGGCACCCACGACTAGCCGAAGGCACTAAGTCCCGCACTGTGATAGGTCTATCGCCAACCGGGCACATATCCAATCCCGAGTAACATTTTTTTATTTAGAAAATTGGAAACCAAACTTTCTTTTAGTTGCCCGACCCGGGATTCGAACCCGGGACCTCATGCAGTCAAGTCTAACACTTGACCCGCTAGAAGACCACAGAGGCGATTTAATTTTATCATTTTCACAAAAGACATAGAAACTATATTTCAACTTTTAAATGAATACTCTAATAGTGTTTGTATTGACCATCGAACCGTAAAACGGATCCTCCCAATCCCTGGCACAATCCCAATCCCGTCCAACGTATGAAGATCCGCAATATTTTACCATTTCGTGTATCTCCCAAAAGTTGTTCTGATAAATTATTTTACTTTCAGGGATCGTGACATACACTCAAATCAATACAACCCATAAAACAACCAATTTAGACTTGATTTATCGCTGGTGAAATTATTTATTAAAATCTCGGAGTTTGATTTATCGCCTTGTGATCTAGCGGTCAATGTTGCAGTTAACTATAAGAGATATCGGGTTCAATTATTGGGTCAGGCAACTGAATTTTCGAAGTGAAAACTTCTTTAGCAGCGTTGCGCTCTTCTTTTGGAATGAGTTAAAACTTCTAAACTTGCGTCAGGGCACGTGACCTGATCGAAAATTCGTAAGGCGGATGGAGAGTAAACAGCCGGAGCGAGGTAGGAGAGGAAGTATCCCCTTCTCTTTCTACGACGCGACGCGGCGAAAATGTTTGCCTGCGCCTGCTGTTTCGTTTAGACGGCGCAGTGCGCTTGAGCGAATGTTCGTGTTGTCATGTTTGTGTACGATAGCGCAATAAATGAATGTTGTATTCTACCACATAAGCGATAGTACTTTCATACTAATAATTAAAACAATTCTTTCAAAATAAAAACAGCGATGCAAGTATGAGACATAGCATTTTCGGCTAGTCGTGGGTGATCTTTAAATCTAAAACTGCAAGAAAATATATTTCGGCATATGAACCGTATATACTGCATAGCATAGGGCAGCAAATAAACATACGGCTCTCCTGATAGTAAGTAGGTATCCTGAGTCAACCGTGGCCTACGGCGTCTAGTAGATGTTACAGTTGTGACTAAAGTGGCCAAATTTGCAAATCTACCGGCCATCCTACCCTTCGGACCGTGAAATAGACACTGGTGGTAATTTTGTTGCGCACTCACTAAACTGATTTTAAGTTATCCCTGTCTTCTTTCAACGAAAGTAACAGAAGGCGACAAAACACTTTTAGTGCTGTCAAATTAGACCGTACACGTCATTTCTACAGACGTTTAAACTATTACTCCGAAAACGTTGATTAAAAACATCACGATTAGACATGTACGCACTAATCTGATACGTCCCATCTCTTTTGTTTTTGTTTCATTTGAGAAAGACAGCATGCACCTAAAATAAGTTTAGTTTGTGAACAACCAATGTCATTATTTATAATAATAACAAATACCACTGGACAAGATACACAAATTGAATTTAAGCACAAAGTAAGCAAATCATATGCTTGTGTAATAGGTGTCAGTCTCGCGGTTGGTCGGCCCAACTGGGCGTGTACGCTAGCCACTCGACCAACGAGGCCTGTCATAGATAAGGCGATAGAATCCCGCCAGGGTGAGTTGCTTACAACACTCTACCACCAAAGGTATAGTTGATAATGACCCTTTCAAGTTATGTCCGCATCTACCGAGCTGAAAGGTGCAGACAGAAGTAGATAGAGACTCATATACATAACAAACATAAACGTAATTTAATTTCATTACTCATAATCATGATTATGTCATTAGTTATTCTAAGTAAAATATAAAAACATCATAGACGACTTACCGAGCTCTGACTGTGGTAACCACCACTCCAGGCGGCTGTTCCTCAGCCACAGAAGCCACATAGAGAGCCTGTTCGAAGTATGGAGACTGATTTCTAAGTTCTCGTTTAACGCGCCGTGCTATGTCTGTGTCGTTTAACTCCTGATGGTGATACACTATCTTTAACCTATGATCTGAATCCACAATATTGGAATCTTCACAATTAAAAGTAAAAAGTATCGACACTTTCCACATTGGTTCTTGTATACAAACGTCGCTACTAGCCACTAAATCTCCTTGACTATTTTCTATAAGGAAACGTGGATCACTCACATCTAAAAACTGTACTTTGCACTTCTTCTGAACAGTGCGAGGTAGAAATGCTGTTAAGGAATTCACGAACTGAGACTGCTTGAGGCATATCCCCTGCCACCTGTCCGTAGTTGGGATCGCAAAACTCGCGTAAGTTTCCGATATCCATTGTTTTGCCTCGGCAATTTTTACATCTATGGCCATATCAAAAGGTACTACTAGAGATCGTTTTTTCCTACTTCTATTCCTAGCTACGTAATCTTCAAACATTGCCACCGACCATGGATAGGCCGTGGATAATACACTATACTGACTAGAGCTTAACTCCTCTCCCTCTAACAACCTCCAGTCTATACTCTCTTGATACATAACTTCTCTCTTATCTCTAAGGTGCTCATCATCATACTGCATTGCAGCATCATTGTGATCGTAGACACGATCAAAATCAATGTCATACAAATCGGCATGCCTTCTGCTGCAGTCTTCACCAGTAACTAGTACTCTAATGGGTAGACTGTAGTAATCTATATCTCTAATGCGATCTGATGTGGAATCGACGTAGAAAGTGAATAAATTGGGATAGAGGACTCCGTCACATCTTAGCCTCTTTCTGAGTGTAACGAGGCCACTGGTTCTGTTAACTCTAAGGATGTGGTGGACGAAGTTGGCGGTGCGATGGACGTCGATGGTGTAAGTCCGTTCAGAGCCGAGTTTGTAGACAGCAGCGTCGAGTACAACATGACCTGGAAGTGCAATGTCTGGTACGAGGACGAGAAAGGCGCGCGCAACAGTGAGCGCGACTGCGGCGACCACCGCGTGCGCCCAGCGCGCCATCTTCTTGCCTCTTCACCTACAGCAGCGCCGCCTCGTCCGCCATAGATTTTGCTTGCCCATCTGTCAACAAAAAAATACTTCTAGAGCACACTCTCAATCAAAATCAAAGCTGCTAAAAATCGAGACTAGATGAAGTAAATGACCAAATATCTGACTTTGGGCGGTGGAAGTCTTCGTTAAAGTCATAACCGCCGACTATATGCCCGGTAACATTAAAATATACAGTTCTCTTACTAGTCTGTGAACACAGGCAGTACACTACAGTGAGTCTCTCCAATACCCGGTCCGTATCATCAGCTGCACAATATATATGACGCAGTCGACATATACTATCTGTCTATGTCTAAATTAGGAGAAATTTTGTTGAGAGGAGGTAATCCATGGGTAGAGAGTATTACATGAAAATTGATTTTGATTTGAAAATGTTGAAAATATTACGAAGATCCTAAAGTATTGGTCAAACGTCATTCAAATATGGAGCTACACTGCAAATACAAACTTATGTATTAATGGTATACTAATACACAAGTTTTCACTTCTGAAATCGTTACAGAAGAGGGACAGGTAGTCAAATTATAAAACTTTTCACTTATTTAAATGACAACTAGTTTTTAACCGACTTTAAAAATGAAAGTTATATCATGCAACTTCCTTTTTTACCTTGTATGTTCAACTTCTTTGCCTGTTTTTTATATATATGATAATTGATTTCTATTGATTTGTAAAACGATTTTAAAAATTCCTTTTTTTACTTGAAATAGTGTACATTTACGGTGGCTTATTTGACACCAAGTCCGGATTTGATGACTGAATTCTACAAAAATCTTTCTCAATATATATATATAATACTCAATTTTTGTGTACTTGGATTTTTTTTATGATATTGGAAGGCAAACAAGCAGACGGATTTCCTGATGGTAAGAAATTCACGCCGCCCAAAGACACCAAAGGTGGTAATGGTGCGTTGCCAACCTGAGGCCGGGGTGTTAGACCTCGAGCAAAAGCAAGTTTACCGGCAACCTTACCCTCCAAACCGGAACACGTCAAGATGTTATGGCGGCAGGAATAGGTAAGGCGGTGGTACCAATCCGGGCGAGTCGCTGCGAAACTCTACCACCTAATCAGATGTCACGGTGTTAGTGACGGTAAGCCTATGCTCGCCTTTTACGAGCTGCCTGACAGGAATGCAGATGGCCTATTCTGCAAAGAAGCCCAGACCATCACGGGGAACAATGACATAATTTCGGCATAAATTTTCAAAGCTGTGGTATAACTTTGTTGTGGTTTGTTTGCTGTTAACATTTTTATATGTTGGTACCGTCAGTAACATAAAACCAAATAAGTATTGTACGTTAAATTAAAACAGTCTTTTTTGTCTTTAGTTTCAAAGCCCTGATGATGCTGTAAAAAGTGAAACCGGTTGGCTAAAAAGTAATAGAAAGTATTAAATAAAGTATATTGTGGATATAAGTACAAGTGTTAACTACAAAAAAACGTGTGTTTGGGAATTGGAATTGGAACACAATGGAATTCCACCAAGTGCCGATAGCAAAAATAGATTCTTGATAGAACTCATATTCTGTTGTAATAAAAATATTTCCTTTGGGAGTAATAAATAATAAAATTTCAATGATACAACATTCTATAAGTTTTAACTATTAACGACATGGAATAAATGATTTGTCCTTTTTGATGAACAAACATATTTGATTAGGATTTTATTCACAGAGGACTTGACCCGAATCTTTCTTTTCAATTCTGCATAGAGAGCAGAATATCACAAAAAAGTTATGTCACAACTAGCCATTGACCCTAATTTCTTCACTTACTAAAATTATTAAGTTCGAGAATAAGCTCTCCCTCGGTAACCTGTAAGACCATAATTAAACTAAGTACTTTTTTTCTTGCTTTTGCGAATTTTCACTTTTTTTTCTGCGAGCGATTGGTTACTTTTAGAGCAAATTTTTATTGCCGTCAGTTTAGACAGACATAATGACAAACAAATATCCAAATTTACAAATATTTAACACTAGCTTCCACTCATGGCTTCGCCCGCGTGGTAAATTATGTCTCTACATAGTATAAAACAAAGTCGCTTTAACAAATATCCGAATTTACAAATATTTAACACTAGCTACCACTCACGGCTTCGCCCGCTTGCTATATTATGAGTATAAAACAAAGTAGCTTTCTCTGTCCCTTGTATGTCCATTTGTATGCTTAAATTTTTCAAACTACGCAACGGATTTTGATGCAGTTTTTTCAATATAAAGTGATTGAAGGAGAAGGGTATGTATATTTCATAACCGTGCGAAACTGTGGCGGGTCGCTAGTTTGGTTATAAATTGTAGCCTATGTGGTATTCTGATTTATATAGTATATATTTGTGTTTCATCTTAATCCGTTCAGTAGTCTATGCGTTAGTGAGTTACAAACATACATCCATCCTCACAAACTTTCTCATTTATAACATTTCATAGTAGGATATTATGTAGGATGCAGGATCTTGGCTGAATTATTCGAAATTATAATGGGTTTGGTTTAATTTATTTAAATATTTTCGATGAACATATCATCCTTATTCATAAAACGTAGTTAAATAAATTCCTAAGCATTGCTTAACTAATCATTTACTGCCTTATTCATAAAAAATAGTTAAGTAACCTCCTAAGCATTGCTTAACTAATCATTTGATTAAGCTTTAAGCATTGCTTAAAAATTTGTTATTCATAAAGTTCATTTTGATATTTCTTAGTTAAATACTGCTTAACTTGGTAGGTTTTGGTAGAAATGTGGCTGTATGCGTATTTCTTTTGCTAAAAGTGGATTAAACAACTGTCATCCGTTATCAACATCGT
>NJDD01002033.1:160954-176243 GCA_002245505.1 Calephelis nemesis | reverse complement strand
ATCTTAAGGCGTGCCAGTCTTTTAAAAAACCTAAAAATAGCAGTAAATATTACGATTATAAAAAGTTGTATAAAAGTAATATAAGGCATTTTTTTATTTTACAATCCTTTATTAAAATAAAATCTATTTATGAAGTCTTAACATATGAAAGGCGCAATATGTATATGTTTGAAGTATCGATTCAGTATCTTAATTGTTCATATTTCAATAGTCTTTTATCATTTCGATAATCAATTTTTTAAGGAGGTTCATATGTTTTCTAAAAATTACCCTCGGCGGGCCGGATTAAAACCTCTCAAGCTCTCTCCGGCTCGCAGGCCGTAATTTGCCCACCACTGATGTGATGATTCCTTGTCTTTACGATGCAATACATTTATATCTTTACGCCAGTTCTAAATATATTTTTTATGTATATTTTGTTATTCCGCGCTCTTTTGTAATTTGACTGTCTGCTTTCCTGTCAAGTAGGTCGTAAAAAGTGAGCATAGGCTTGCCGCCACTAGCACCGTGACATGTGACTAGATGGCAGAGAGAGTTTAGCAGCGACTCCTCCGGATTGGTACAACCGCTTTACCTATTCCTGCCGCCATTATGTCAGTGCTTTCCGTTAACTTGTTACGATTAGGGTTAGGTAGCCGGTAAACTTACTTATACTCGTAGCCTAACATCTCGACTATAGGTTGGCAACACGGCATTACTACCTTAGGTGTCTCAAGACGGCGTGAATTTCTTACCATCAGGACATCCGTCTGCTTGTGTGTCTTCCAATATCATAAACATATATAATAAAAATAAATAAATAATATTTATACCTATAATTTGTACGAATTTGAACGAATTTTCCTTTTTTTATTATTTTAAGGACAATAGACGATTTATACAAAGTTTAACATGATCGTCTCTGTGGTCTAGTAGTCCAGCGTCGTACTTGACTCCTTAAGGTCTCGGGTATGCCCCCCGACTCGGGCAACAAAAAACGAAAATGTACGTTTTCAATTTTCAATTTTTTTAAAATAAAACATAACATTGCCTGGGATTGCATATTATGTGGCCGGTTGGTGATAGGCTTGCCACCTACAGTGCCCTGGTTGTGTCCCTGACTACCTCTTTTTTTATGATATTGAAAGGCAAACAAGCAGACGGATTTCCTGATGGTAAGAATTTCACGCTACCTACAGACACCAAAGTTGGTAATGATGCGTTGCCAACCTGAGGCTAGGATGTTAGGCCTCGAGCAAAACTAAGTTTACCGGCTACCTTACCTTCCAAACCGGAACACGTCATGACGTTATGGCGGCAGGAATAGGTAAGGCGGTGGTACCAATCTGGGCGAGTCGCTGCAAAACTCTACCACTTAGTCAGATGTCACGGTGTTAGTGTCGGTAAGCCTATGCTCGCATTTTACGAGCTGCCTGGCAGGTGGTCTATTTTGCGAAGGAGCCCGGACCAACAGGGGACACAATCCTCAATATACTGTCTACAAAGAAACGAATAAAAATAAAGTACGTTTTACGGCTCTAAGTTTAAGTGTCCGAAACCGGCGTGTTTGTATGAAAAGGGTAAAAAAGAATGTGAAGGAAGGAAGACAGGTTTGTCAGGACCGTGATGTCTGGCACTCGATACTCTCTGCCTACCCCGAAAGGGACTTGGCGTGAAGATATGTATGTATGTATGTACGTTTTACGGCTTCAATTGAAAACGTACATAGACTGAGTTGGCTGCGAGGTGGTAGTAGTGGTGTGAAGTAGGCGAGGACCTGGGTCGATTTCTTCGAGACTATTTTCTTCCTCTTAAACATGTCTATGAATATATTGTTTTTCTCTGGAATCATTGCTTTTGGGAGCCAGTTTCCCGTTTTGGTCCACAGTTTTGGTTCGCTGTGTAGATTAGATTCTCTGCCAAGACCATTGGTGGTAGAATAAATACTGTGCACCAACTTGCCCGAGTAGAGATCCACGACCTAGCTATTCCTGCAGCTAAAATGACCGTCATGTTCCGGTCCGGTGGGTAGGGTAGCCTGTAGACTTGCACCATAGGCTAACATCCTCGACGCAGGATAGCGACGCGAAGTACCCGTAGCATATATGGTGTCCATAGGCCAAGGTTGTCTCTTATAATCAGAAGACACATGAGCTTGTTTGAATTACACAAAAAAGTTCCAACCCTTAGTAATGATCCACATTAACAATTGGAAGACTTCTTAGTTCAAGTACACGGAATTTCATCTAGTTTACTGCCAGTACATAAAGGAATCCTGCCAAGTAATGCAGGATTCAATAAAACATTTTTTTTCTACCATTTATCAGATTCCCCCCGTGACAGGGTATTGGATCCGCCCGTGAATCAGTAGCTACATTTGGCAAGCTACAGGGAGCTCATTTCGCCAAAACGTCAAAGGGAATGCTAAACAGCTGAGACAGATTTCTATTGCTCCCTTTGTTTTGAATAATAAAAACAAAATGTTTGAGTTTTGCCAAGTGTTTGAATTATTAGAATACCCGCAAAAATACTTGCAATATTCATGTTTCCTACATGCTCCTAGTGAGTCGAGCTGTGAGGGTCATATTTTTTTATAACATTGGAAGGCAAACAAGCAGACGGATTTCCTGACGGTAAGAAATTCTCGCCGCCAAGAGACACCACAGGCGGTAAAGCTGCGTTGCTAACCAGAGGCCGGGATGTTAGGCCTCGAGAAAAAGTAAGTTAACCGGCTACCTTATCCTCCGAACCGGAAAACGTCATGACGTTATGGCGGCAGGAATAGGTAAGGCGGTGGTACCAATCCGGGAGAGTCGCTGCGAAACTCTACCACCTAGTCAGATGTCACGGTGTTAGTGACGGAAAGCCTATGCTCGCTTTTTACGAGCTGCCTGGCACAGGAAGGCAGATGGTCTATTCTATAAAGAAGCCCGGACCAACACGGTACCAGTTTTAGCACTACCAACGCCCAGGGTGTACCTGATTTATGCAGCGCCCACTCAAACATTTTAAAAGTCAAACCCATACAAAAAATCAATTGATATTATAGTAAAACAAAGACGTACACTAAAAGTATCTTGTAACAAATAAATTTTATTATATTTTCTTTCCATTATAATAACTTTTTCCCTGAATTTGGCGAATTTACAAGAAGGCCTCGCTCAATAAGATTGGAGGCACCCCTTTGTGTTTAGCGCCCTGGGCAGTAGCCCAACCCTGCCCTGCCTGGACGCCGCCTGAGCAAATACACCGAACGCCACTGTATATCTACGAGGGTCAGATTCATTTCATAACAGGTCCAATGTGATATAAACACAGTTCTCTGGGTTATTTAGAATTAGGTTTGATTTTTTTTAACGAATTTAGAATTGGTCTTCGGTGTTTTAAATTTAGAAGTCCAATCTTGAACATCTATACATATAATAAATCTGTGGAAGGGTCAATTCTGAGCATTGAAAATATTGAAAAAATAAACAGCAGGGGGTGTTACTGGATCGATTCCAAACCCAAATCCAAAAAATGTTTGTATGTCTGTCTGTCTGTATGTTCAGACATCACGATGAAACTTGGTATGATTTACCTTATTTAACCAATTACCAGATTAAACGGGCGGACGTCTTTTATTTCATATTACGAGCTCAGGCCCTGTATATTAATATGCTGTATCAAAAGCAACATAATGTAAAATAGCTATTATTCTTGATTAGCAATCCCGTTAGGGTTCGGTTATTTTCAGGAAAATTCGGAAGTGATCGTCTGGGTACAAAGATTAATGGCGGCAATTAATGAAACGGCAGGCTTAATAATTCCCGTGAATTCGTAAGAGTAGGGAGAGAACTTACTAGGCTCACATAAATTTTGCGACAAATGTTGCAAACTCGTCAGCTATTATAGATTAGTTTTTCATTACGTGTGTACTACTTATAGCTAATTTGATACCTCAGATTCACGTGAGTTCTAATAAAATAACAGATGATAAATAGTTCTATCTTTTTTCACACTTTGAGACCAAGGAGTGAAAAAGGATAGAACAATAACAAGCGCTAAAGCACATAAAAATTGCAAAAGTTATAAACTATTAAAGATGAAAAAAATGGCATTCCGTTTTTTACCAATATTTAATTTTCGCTTCGCAAAGCCTTTCTTACATACATACTTAACAAGATCGTGGCATAAAAGTTAAAAAGTTAAAGAGGGCAGATGGTGGTATCTGGAACGGAAGATCCAGTCTTGTGGCAGACACTGGGGTGCCGTAGACCTCTCAGCATCGGCAATAGGCTGAAGTAGGTAGTAGGTAACAGTAGTAGTATGTGTGATTTGTCAGGACAGTCGGTTACGAAAGGACAGTGAAATATTAAGCGGGCCATGAAATAACAATGTTTAGGAGACACTGCTGTAGGTACTGCATTTGATTTAACACGCATCAGTCAAAGGAGAACAACGATTAAATTAAATATTTCTTGCCTTGGTTACTGTATTATCTTATTTATACTGTATTATATATATTACGTGTCACGTTGTTTATCCGCGACGGACTCTTAAACTACTAAACCGATGTCAATCAAATTTACACATCGTGTGAAATTTGACCTAGCTTGAAAGATGATATAGCTTACATATCAATTTATCACAGGCAAAACTGCGGGTAACAGCTAGTTTAGATTAAAAAAAAATTATTTAACCACCAATAAGTATTTTTTTGTCTACTGTTTCAGCTATATATCCTTTGTTACTTCAGCTTACAGATCTAACGATAAATGCTTGTGACTTGGAATTTTCTACAGATTTCCTCTTACTCGAACAATTTCCGCACGGGAACACCTGATGAAGCTCGTATACGAAAAGAAAAAACAGTAAGAAAAGCACGTAAGGTTAGTATTCCGATTCAAATATTATAAATTGGCACTTTATCGATCAGGAATATTCTTAAACAAATTAGCAATCATTAAAATGTAAATACGTCTGGAAATTTTGAAAGTATGTACAACTGGTTGGACGGGATCAAGGCCGATCTATAACCAGCTTTGGCAGTTCTAATTTATGTCCACTCATTAGTGAGACTCAACACTTGTGTTTAGAATGTATGGGAACAACAAGACCTATGCTTTTTCATTTTCATGATACTTATTCATATTATTATATTTATTTTTTATTTTTTTATTAAACAAAATATTATATACTAGCTGCGCCCCGCGGTTTCACCCGCGTAAGTCCCAATCCCGCGGGAACTCCGGGATAAAAAGTAGCCTATATGTTATTCTGGGTTTTCAGCTACCTACATACCAATGCGAAAGTTTGTATGTGTGGATGTATGGATGTTTGTTACTCTTTCACGCAAAAACTACAAAGCCGATTACAATGAAATTTGGTATGTAGGTAGCTGAAGACCCAGAATAACATATAGGCTACTTTTTAACCCGGAGTTCCCGCGGGATTGGGACTTACGCGGGTGAAACCGCGAGGCGCAGCTAGTAGTATATACAACACATAGATACAGATCTTTACCAAATTTTAATGTATAGTTTGCGTACTGTTTGTGTTGAGAAATTATTATTTTTACAAAAATAGAAACTAGAAGTGCGAGACATGCTTTTTTATGTATACATACTTATAGGTACATACATACGTTTTTCTAACGACTTTGAAAGATCTCCGTTGTGAATGGAATGGGCCTGTCGGATCGAATGTTACTAGATTCCCATTCAGTCCCGGAACATCAAAGATTCAATTGGAAAAATGTAGGATGACCATGTCGGTTTATTTTTTATTTAAAACATTCTGTTTCTCAATTTTCTCTGTATTGGTACGGATATCCAGTGCAGAATAAACCTCCCGCTATCTCGACAGGCATCTATACTATAATTGGTATTGGTTATCTGGGTCACCATCAACAAGACTACTGGCGGTAGAGTGCTGTGCAGCAACTTGTCAGGGTAGGGACCTACCGCCTCACCTAGTGCTGCCGCTACAGTAACAGTGTCATGTTACGCTCCCGGTCCGGTCGAGTGGTCCGGTATACTTCTACAAGAGGCCTAGCATTTCGGCCACAAGACAGCAACGTACCTACAACATCTATGGTGTCTATAAGCCATGGCTAACTTACAATCAGGAGAGTCATGTGTTTGTTCGCTGTCTCATTATATAAAAATACTGTCAGTCAAAAAAGGTAGAGGTGATATGATTCTATGACGACTTGCGGCGATTGCTAACACTGCCTCATTGTTTTGTTACTATCGTGTTCCGGTTTGCGGATCGGGTAGCCGATAAATTTGTTAATCCAAGATTTTTAATTCTTTTCACAACTAAGGGGTGTACAAGCGACGGACGATTATGATAACAAGAATAAAAAAATAATATCCATAGATAAGTTACACAAATTGAATCTAACTCCAAAGTAAGCAAATTATATGCTTGTGTTATGGGAGTTAGTCAACGATTCTAATACATAAAAGTACTTAATTAGATATAGAAATAAATTTAATAAACACCTAGATCCAGAAATGCAGATATCTACATTTTCATCACACAATACCTGCAATATAAGTATATACTATTCTTCTATAATCTATACGAAAGGCATATTTGTTCATCATCAGTCATTGGTTATTACGAGTTCGAGAAATTGTACATCTACAATCCAAACCAGACACAATATGCAAATGAGTTACAATTTCTTCAGTCAAGCTTTTTAGAATAATAAAACGTATACATTAAATTAGTTTATAGCTTTATTGTTGTTGTAAATAGTTAACTGACGTCGGTCTAGCGGTGTGTAGCCGGGGCCGAGCTTCAGTTAATGCACAATTCCAATGGCAGACCATAAACACGGTCATAACAACATTTTATGGACTTAAATAATGAACGAGGGTTCACTCGAAAATAGCGCCTTTTCATGATCGCCCAAAGGATATAGTAATAACTTGAAGTAATCACACGATAATATTTTATTAATTGATATTATTCATATAATAACAAAATATTACTATATAATAAATTAGCGGCCCGCCCCGGTTATGAAATATACATATAAACCTACCTCTTCAATCTCTATTCAGATTATAATTTGTATTTTTAAACTAGATTATATTGTAAATATTATTATTGAAAAAAGGCAAGCCCGCTGAGTTCCTTTCGCCGGATCTTCTCAGTGTGAGGCCGCGATTTCGATCCGGCGGTAGTTTAAAAAAATGTCGACGCGCACAAATACCACTTGAATGGTTCATGTGAATAAAGATTATTCTGATTCTGATTTAAAAAAAAACCGCATCAAAATCCGTTCCGTAGTTTTAAAGATTTAAGCATACAAAGGGACATAGGAACAGAGGAAGCGACTTTATTTTATACTAAATAGTGATGACGAATTTGAAATATCTACATAAAAGTGCTTCTGTTCTCAAGTGGTCTACTAGAAATCAGGAATCATAAAATCTATGTAAGAGTAGAAAGTAACGGTGACTGATTGCCTGATTGATGTTTCATCAGACGGCTCAACGAATGAACGGATTGAAAAATTTTACTTATAGATATAAGTAGCGACTTACCCGTTCGCTAAGGGGGGAAATTCTAATAAATTTTGGAAACATCACCAATAGAAGGCTATAAAATGTGACAAAAGTTTGCAAGAAAGTTTGTCAATTTTCAAAAGACATACAAAATAGGAGGGGGTTATGTGTTCGACTCTTATATTTTTGATGTATGTTAATCGACTTCTCCATAATTTCTGAAGCGGTTTTTTTATTTTCAAAGAACGTACTTCCGAAGTGGTAGCATTGCCACTAAGACTGGATCTGATGATGGTATCTAAGGGAAATCGAGGAAAATATTTAATTTTTATCTACGGACATGATATACTTGAAATCGATACCAGTATTACTGCGGTTCCATTGTGAAATTAATCTATAGCAGATATTATAACAACCGGGAAAAAAACATGGAGATCTCCTTTTCCTAATATCTCAATGAGTTCCTCTGTGGTCTAGCGGTCTGGGTGTTGGGCTTGACTGCATGAGGTCTCGGGTTCGAATCCCGGGTCGGCCAACAAAAAGAAAATTGGATTTTTCCAATTTTCTAATAAAAAAAATGTTGGTCGGGATTGGAAACGTGCCCGGTTGGCGATAGGCTTGCCACCTATCACATTATGGGACTTAGTGTCTTCGGCTAATCGTGGATGCCCTGGTTGTGCCTCTGCCTACCTCTTTGGGGATATAGGCGTGAAGACACTTTTTTTTCAATGAGTTCCCAAATGCGCGGGAAATACAATAATTAGTAGTAAAATAATAATTCTAATTTTTACTAAGTAAAACAAACGTTGAATGTATTGTTACACGTGCCCTATAATCAGTCCATTCATTCGTTCAATTATGAGATGGCCGCAGACAACTACATCTTTGATAAATAGCTGTGTTTTAGAATCGCTACACACGAGCTATCAGACCACTTTCAAAAACCGGGAGCCATATATTCTAGACCATAATTATAGTGATACGTTATACGAACGTGTATACGTAAATCACGTGGCCGAGATATGTTCAATTGGTTTCAAAAACGCAAAGATCTTATCTAACCTACGATTAAAATATTACGGTTATTGGCTTCAAACTTAATCATACATACTATTTTAGCTATTAATCGTGAATAATTATTGTTTATTATGGTATTGTGTACAAGTTGGTAATTAAATTATAAATAAATTTAACTTGTGCATTCTAAAGCCGGGATGTGACGACCCAATCACCTGGTAGTGAAATAATCTAGGAATTTAAGCAGTCATTCAGACTTATTAGTTACATAGTCTTGCAACAACTGGCGCCATTTGATACCAAATTCATACTTTTTTTGACACAACAACAGCAATGCTCGTCATAATCAAGTTCCCGTTATTGTATCAATCAATATAATATACAATAATTCTTTATAGCACACCAAATAG
Source organism: Calephelis nemesis (assembly GCA_002245505.1). Lineage (NCBI taxonomy): Eukaryota > Metazoa > Arthropoda > Insecta > Lepidoptera > Riodinidae > Calephelis > Calephelis nemesis. The sequence continues at coordinate 167,335 of NJDD01002033.1, read as the reverse complement.
ACAGAAATTACAAATAGGTACATTGAACAAAACTTGAAGTATGAGATACATAAAGGCAGCCTTATCGACAAGTCGATCTCATCCATGCAGGCTAGAGATTTACTGACGCGGGAAGAGCTAGATTTCACCCTAATGTTGACAACCAACAATAAAATCTTTTTATCAAAAAATAACTTTAAGAAAATACGTATGTCCTATTTAACTTTTTTATACTCAACATATGTTGTCATCAATAGAACGAAATGTTGTGTTTGCTTGTGCTTAAGTTGAGGGTCTTAAAAAATAGGTAGTGCTATGGTCACCCTACCACTAATGGCGCCATCTATTAAACGTGTTCCGAATTGCCGATCCGAAGCCTTCACCCGCCTCCGCCCGCTCATTTGACATGTATTTATACGATAAGATCTCTTTTCTAACACACTGTGGATGGTTTCATTGTATGATACGATCACGATATCAAAGTAACTTACACTAACGTAAAAACAGGGTAGTATTAAAAGGCAAATCACCAAATTTCGGTTCTGGAAAGAAATAACTGCCACGTATAAACACTCTAACTAACGTTAGTAGAGTGTCGCTGGGAGTTTTGGTGCCATCGAGTGAAAAGATGGTCGAAGTTTTTTCATAATTATCGAATTTCGGGTTGATATTAAGTGAAATTAGTCAATTTTGGTGACATTTTGTACAATTTTGTTCAGTGAAAGTGCACAAATGAAATAATCATGAAGAAATTTGCGTATCGTGTATTTCCTCGTTGCTGCCAAATCTCATTACATGAACTAGTGTAATGAGCCACCGCTTTACCCAAGAGCCTGACATGACTTACTGACGACTTATGACTGATGACTGATTATAATTGATTAAAATTTGCTTATATAAAATTTGATGCAAATTTCTACTTGACTAATGGCAAAATACTAACGTGAAGGCCAAAACCTAAAGTAAGAAAGAGTATCGCTGCCTTGTTGCAGAGATTTGAGAGCTTATGTTCAAGTCTACTGGTTATTCTACCTGGACATTTGAACACCCGAGCATTACGAACATTTACTTAACATTATTCTAGAAACAGATAAGGCTGTAACATATTTCCTGGCGAATTGTTGCATAACAGTCAACCGGGGCCGGATTTGGAGGACCGGAAGCCGGGCAGCAACGAAAGCGGAGGACCCTAATTATTTTCCGAATACGAGAAAAGTTTACGGGAACTCTTAAAAAAATTAGCCAACAAATAAAATAATTGCAAAAAAATGGTAATTTTTTAGAGCAAGTATTTTCAGTAACCTCAGTAACCTACTAAACCTCACTAAAAACCAAACCTACTAAAAACGGCTGTCTAAAAAACGTAAAAATCCTGTCGAATTTTAGGATATATTTGATTATCTCTGTCGTGGGAGTCTCCCCTCGTTGGGCTCCATAGCTTTGTCCTATATCATCAGGAGTCTAACATCCAATTTTTTTGCGGATAACTACTGTCAACTCTATTTCAGTTGCGATGAATTCGGAGCGCTTTTATATTAGAGGTACGAGTAGCGGGTAGGCTTACGCGCAAGGGGCTTATCATCACAGCCTTAGGTTGGCAACGCATCATCACCATATATGGATAGGCGACGCGTAATTGTTAACATAAAGAATTTATGTTATTGATTTAAATGTTAAAAAAAAGGTGTGTGCGCGATTCTCGCTCTCTCTCTACCCCTCTCTCTCCCCCCTCTCTCTCCTAATGTCTATCAATCTCTATCTCTGTCAGTCTCTCTCTATAACAGACATAGAAAGAAACATGCAACAAACAAACATAACATCTTTAAATAAAGTAAATCGACAATAAATGAAATGAATATAACATATAACCCTACACATTTTTGTATTTGTGTCTCTTGTCTGTCGTTTTTCCGTTGCATCCGATTTGAAATCACAACGATCCTACAGAAGTTTCACTTCAATAAAAGAAAAATATCATAAAACAAATAGTGTAATCCTTAAAATTGTAATTTAAGTTTAATTAGCCGTGAGATTATGCGATTTTTCATTAGAAGGCTGGAATTACCGAAGCCTCAGACATTTTTTCAGAAGATTTTACATGAAAATTCAAATCTAACGTACCTTTATGAAATTAATGAAGTCTGCTTTCACTCATTGTGAGCCATCTGCAACAAAGAAATACACATATGAGTTTTTTTAAGCCAGGAATATAGAGTATCTTCAATCCAACGAACGAAAAAATAAAAGAATTAGTATGGACTACGGAGAGACAAACAATTTTATCACTTTTTGATTGGAGTCAGTATGTTTGAATGTGAATTTTATTTTTTATTTGATTTTTGAAATAACATTCGCTTTTATATACACCTTACATACAGGATTATAATACCATTCTAACAACATATAAGATCACGTTTAAAAGTGTTTTGGATTACCGCGCATTTGGTAGAGTTTTTTTTAAGATATTTGAAAGGCAAACAAGCAGACGGATTTTCTGATGGTAAGAAATTCACGCCGTCTAGAAACACCAAAGGTGGTAATGGTGCGTGGCCAACCTGAGGCCGAGATGTTAGGCCTTAAGCTAAAGTAAGTTTACCGGCTACCTTACCCTCCAAACCGGAACAAGTCATGACGTTATGGCGGCAGGAATAGGTAAGGCGGTGGCACCGATCCGAGTGAGTCGCTGCAAAACTCTACCACCTAGTCAGATGTAGATGTGTAGCCGCTATCGTCATTTTATTTAAGGTCTTTAATTAAAAACATAACTAAGTGTGTATCCTAACTACATACTTACCATAAAAAAGATGAACAAATTTATTTTAAAGGTAATATGAAATTTTAGTATCTTTACGCCCAAATCCCCGAAGAGGTAGGCAGAAGCACAACCAGGGCCAACTCTATTAGCCGAAGACACTAAGTCCCATAATGTCACAGGTGGCAAGCTTATCCAATCACGGGCAACGTAATTTTTATTAGGAAATTGAAAATACACATTTTCTAACTAGTTTTTGTTGTCCGACCCGGTACTTTAGTTATATAAGATATCAATATTATTAGGCATAAGTATCAAATAATGTATATTTCGATCACTTTTGCCTTAACCAATTATAACCAAATTACTAAATTGTACTGAGTTGGACATCGATAGAGACCAGAACAGGAACCGAAATGTCAAGTTGTAAAAAAATATCTCACATTCACACAAACAGACGTCAGGGTCAAAGTATTTTTATATTTTAAGTATGAATGTGCGTGAAAAAGTAAGCCGTGAATACACTAAGTCTAAAGACGGCGATGACATTATACTCTCTATAGTCTATACTCTATTTACATGCTAGATTATCCGTCACTCGATTCTTTCTTTTTTTCTTTAGGTTTTGGCCTTCACGTTAGTATTTTGCCATTAGTCAAGTAGAAATTTGGATCAAATTTTATATCAATTTTAATCAATTATAACCAGTCATCAATCATAAGTTGTCAGTAAGTCATGTCAGATTCTTGGGTAAAGCGGTGGTCTCATTACTCAAGCTCATCAAATCAAATATACTCAAATACACGATACGCTAATTTCCTCATGATTATTTCTTTTGTGCAATTTCACTGAACAAAATTGTACAAAATGTCACCAAAATCGACCAATTTTGCTCAATATCAACACGAAATTTGATCTCGTGTAAAAAAACTTCGACCATCATTTCTCTCATTGGCGCCAAAATCCGTCAGTCGATTCAGTAACTATTGCAAAACTAACAGCTGCCGCTACTAGCGACTGCTGCTTTACAGATATATTTCGATAGTAAAATAAGCCTACGTTAAGGTAAACCTTATCTCTCATACTAAAGTTAATAAAGTTAAAGTAATGTTGTAGCATGATTTTGTTCTGGCAGAGACCCTGTTCCTTTATCTATGTGGAAACGTCATATAATGTTCCTTGTACCCTCATATTAAGTTTACAATGTCTAGATCTCTATCTGACCGGAGTATGGGAAAGTAGCAGGCTCAATCAAGTATAACCAGTTTCTACACGATATTTACTGAAGCTATTCTTAGGTAATAAAAGATGACAACGATGCCTGAGACATTGACTTGTGGCCGGCCACTGTGTGTACAAATTGTAAAGGTAATAAATAATATATTGCACGTATGATTTTCTGTGAATCCTTTCGTAACACCACTAGTTTATATCTATACATAATATAATAAATCTGTAGAAGGATCAATTTTTGTTCATTGAAAATATTGAAAAAAACATACGATACGATACCAAACTCAAATATGTGATTTTGTCTGTCTGTCGGTATGTTCAGGCATCACGTGAAAACTAACGGTTCGATTTCGATGAAACTTGGCATAATTATACCTTATTATCCTGGGCATAAAATGGAATACTTTTTATCCTGAAAAAATACGTAGAAAAAAAATCTATGTATTAGTATCGTTGACTAACACCCATAACACAAGCATATAATTTACTTACTTTGGGGTTAGATTCAATTTGTGTGACTTGTCCAGGGATATTTATTATTATTATTATTAATTTTTCAGTTTTATCACGCGAAGACCGATATTCGCACGGACGGAGTCGCGGGCGGAAGCTAGTATATATTATATTGTATGATTAATATATGCTTTGTAGTAATTGAGTTTGCCAAACTCGGCGGTATAGTTTTGTGAGTGTCCTAGCGTCAGTGCAGGTCATTGTAGCTAGTAAAATAACTCAAATATTAGGCAGTATAGGTATCTTATACATTTGCTGTATTATTGGTTAACACAGACTAAAGTGTGCGGTAGTTTAATTTGACATTATAGTCTGTAATACAGTATAACAAATACAAACCTAATGTCAAAACTTTCGAGTACTTAAAATTGAGTCAATTTAATTGATCACGTTTGACATATTACGTCAATCTTAGTCAATATCTGTCAAGATAAGGAAGTAAATTGCATTAAGTTTACATTATTGCAAATAATATATTGTATTTCAAAACGAAAGCAAATATACCTAGAAGCATTGCGTAAGGACATAATATTATTACAGTCATGGATCGAATTTGGACGAAGTGTCAAATGTGATCAATTAAATTGACCCAACTATAAGTACAACCTATTTAAAGTGCTACAAAATTGACTAGTAGGTACAAATAAGTTAATGCTCGTCCCCCAAAAACTATTTGTCAAACAAAAGTTTTATTTTCAGAGTGAATAAATGATATTCCGTTCCCACATATGGAGACAGTCATCGAGGAGCTGTGTCAAAACTGTAAATTAACTGTGCTCTATTTAACACTCTTAAAGATATTTTGTTTGAATCCATACGAAAAAAAAACACTGCATAAATTCCATCATTGAACTCAGCTTAAAATAAGCTTATTTGCTTTTGTTATGGATTTGTCAACGACACAATATATATTAATTGGTATATGAAAACCAGAATATTTTTAAACATTAATACCAAGAAGTGCAATCGTCTGTGCTTATCAACTTGTACGTGTAAGGTAAATCTACCAGTAAGGGTGTCTAGAGCAAGCCAAACCAATTCAAGTTAAAATTATTAACCAATCTCGTAAGTTTTTACACTAGCGGTACGCTATAGTGGCCGGTTTGAAGATTGTATTACTAAAGTAAATATCCTATCCTATCCTATTAATATTATAAATGCGAAAGTTTGTATGTATGGATGTATGGATGTTTATTACTCTTTCACGCAAAAACTACAAAGCCGATTACGATGAAATTTGGTATGTAGGTAGCTGAAGACCCAAAATAACATATAGGCTAATTTTTATCCCGGATTTCCCGCGGGATTGGGACTTACGCGGGTGAAACCGCGGGGCGCAGCTAGTTGTAAATAAAACTCTTATCAAAAAAATTGACGCACTTGAAAATATGTTTTACTAAACTCTGTCTACGATTGGACTCTAAACTAATAACATGTTGCCACGTCATTCACGTAGAAGCGTGTTATTGGTTGGATGTCTATTTTAGATTGTTTATTTAAACAGGCGTCTAATTTTTTTTGCGGTGATACGTATAAGTTAAAGTATGGTTCATTGAAACTTTTTCGTTTAGTTAGTTCTTCTTGATAATTAGTTGTCATAAGTACACTATTGCAAATTGACAAACCGGCCATTATATCGTGCCGCTAGTGCATCTTCATAAAATAAAAAAGGTGTGTGTACGATTCACACACGATAGAAGTGAAACTCTCCCTCTCTCTTCTCTCGATCGATCTCTATCAATCTGGATCAATATATATCAATAAATAAATATCCCTTGACTAGTCACACAAATTGAATCTAACCCCAAAGTAAGCAAATGATATGCTTGTGTTATGGGTGTTAGTCAACGATAATAATACATAGAAATACTTAAATAGATACCAGAATACATTTAATAAACACC
>NJDD01002033.1:92343-114897 GCA_002245505.1 Calephelis nemesis | reverse complement strand
GGTTACGAAGCGAAACGTTGAGTTTTTAGTAGTTTTTTTTTATGATATTGGAAGGCAAACAAGCAGACGGATTTCCTGATGGTAAGAAATTCGCGCCGCTTAGAGACACCAAAGGTGGTAATGGTGCGTTGCCAACCTGGGGCCGGGATGTTTGGCCGCGAGCAAAAGTAAGTTTACTGTTTTATTAGCACCAACAATACACATACTACCTTACCTATTCCTGCTGCCATAACGTCATGACGTGTTCCGGTTAAGAGGGTAAGATAGGCAATAAATCTACTTTTGCTCGAGGCCTAACATCCCGGCCTCAGGTAGGCAACGCACAGATACCCCCTTTGGTGTTTCTAGGCGGCGCGAATTTCTTACCATCAGGAAATCTGTCTGCTTGTTAAGTAGCCTTTCAATATCATAACAAAAAATTAAACACGTTTTGGCACATTTGAAATAATCAGTTTCACTTTATATCATTTCACATGAAAACAATATTTTTGTTACACTCTAGCGGTGATTAGTGACAAAGGTGTTTAATAAAGTGAAAAGTATAAACGTTATTCAAAAAGTGTGTATACCTAATAATATGTTATTTAGGAAGACATACGAAAGGAATTCATCTGGTAGCCGGATAGTTAGTTAGTATGATACGGAACATGAAATATTAAATACGGGTAACGAGCCGTGGCTGAGCGATGGCTGGTGTTATGTCAAAGGTTGACGGGAACAAATGGGAGCGGCTCCGTCTTCTGAGGAGCTCTTTTACCTAAATGACATGTAAACTTTTTATACGGATACAGATAACACGCGTTCATTTGGAAGGGTAATATGCAGTGTTACAGAATTTAAAACGAAATTTTTGAAATAACTTCGCTTAAATTCAAGTTATCGCTATCTGCTTTTTAAAGTAGTAATAGAATGTGCAAAGCTACTGATTACACTATCCTCCGGGCAAGATCAAGACTTTGACTAAGCAAGTGAAAAAACATATTTCCAGTTGCCCGATCCGGGAATGGAAACCGAGACTTCACGTCCACGTTAACATCGGACCACTATACCATAGAGATGATTTCGAGAGTAGCGTGAACCATAGTAAGTACCATAGGCAAGCGACTAATTTCACGAAAAATTATTTTAAAATGAATCGGCTTTTCAATTCTTAAACTGTAAAAGTCCACTTTTTTATATATATATTAATACATTTCTGAACCGATTTCAATGTTTTTTTGTAAAAGAGCGTGCGTTCGAGGTGGTTCCATTGCCATAAAGTCTGGTTCTGATGATAGAATCCTAGAGATATCTATGAAAATTCCTATTTTTGTGTACTTAGACGACGTTAATCATTAAAACACAAATTGATTTTTTGCAGTTTACTGCGCCTGATGTAAGAAAGTGAACAGTTACTAATTTTTGGTGACCAGTTAACAACCGAAAATTGACATTTTCTATACAAAACTATGACTTAATTACAGATTAAATGTTTTTTGACGTCTCTGTGTGCGGTCGTAAGTCTTCTTCAATATTTTTTGCAATATTCACAATATTCAATTCTCTTGAATATTTCGAGGGTGAAATAGCACAATCCTGTAGCCAATTCACTGGAGCGCTAAGAATAAATGTCTGTAAAATGCGGAGGTGAAGCGGAAAACTGCAGGAATGAAATAAAATTCCAATAACGTCTGTAGTTGCCAACGGTATGCCTGGGAAGCGATCTAGCCTATTAGTGGAAGATAAGAGGCAGTAAATTACTGGAAGGAAATGCTCTTCGCAGTTCGTTTCCTGTTAACTAATAAATTAAGAGTGTTTTTTTTTATTTCTTCATTCCTGAATTCAGCGTGCTTGGTTTTTTTTACGGGCGTAGAGATATTAAGCTGATGAAAGGAGTTCCCTGCTGCCGGTTGCACCAAAGTTTTAAAAGTATTTTCTTTAAAGATTGTCGTTTTGTTATTTATTTATCTACAAACTTAACACTTTGATGTTACATATAAATTCGTAAACATAATTTAAAAAACGGCCAAGTGCGAACCGTACTCGCCCATGAAGAGTTCAGCAACAGTAAGTAACGTAATATAAAAATTCTTTCTATGACGTTTAAAAAAACTTCTAATTAGGTTTTATTGAAACTAAATTTCGGTGCCATTCTTTTGTTTTTTGGATTCATGTTCTATGTGTAAAACCCCCAAAATTTAAAGATTTTTTCCTATTTTTGTGTGAAAATCTTGATATGGTTTACAGCAGCGGTCGGCAAACCCTTGGCAGGTAAGGGCCACAAGGCGGCAAAAACTAAAAGTGGGCCACATTTGTAATATTTACCTAAGAAGCCAAATATAACTACGTATATAATTGGTCATGTCCCATAGAAAAAATTAAAATGCGCGGAGCGAAGCGCGTTCTTAAGGCTGAATCCACATTATACGCCGTAAATTCTACGGTCAACCGCGGACCGTTCATGCATTTATTTTGATATACATATGTAACTTATTTACAAAACATTCACGGGTCGCAAGTAAGACGTCGGCGGGTCACATACGGCCCGCGGGCGGGTTGAAGACCGCTGTTTTACAGAATACATTTAATTACCGAGTTACGAAAAAACAATCCTATGATATACGGACGAACAGACATGACGAATATATCCCTTATATTTAATTACCGAGTTACGGAAAAACAATCCTGTGATATATACGGACGGACAGACATGACGAATATATAAGGGTTCTTTCTGTATTTTGCCTTTCGCTACGGAACCCTATAAAGACGTCATAAATAAGACTGTTGTAACTTGTAAGTACCTATTAGCTGAACAAGCGTTTATATTATCCTGATATGAGGAGTCAAAGGATTTTATGGCTTTTTTATACGTAACTGTTTAGATAGCTGGACGGTACTAAAATAATATGAAGTAATATTATTTATTGGAGCTAAGTTACTTATCGTTCGGTTATCGGTCGGCAGATGCATCGACCGGGGTGGCAGCGAAATCATTTTTTTTTCACGTCTTGAATTCGTCCGGACGAGAATGACTTTTAAATCCAAAAGTATTCTCGTCCGTTTTTATTAATTTAACACTTCATGTACACAGATAGAGACATGAACTTATCTCCGATATCAAATATCTTGCAGTAGGTAAAGCTAAAAAAATATCTAAACAGTGTTCAAATTAAAGTTCTTTAACATTTTGTAAGGACGTGCCTTGACATAATAGAATGTGACTTAGCGTATTGCTGTTATGGGGAAACACTTTAAACGAACCATAATAAAAAAGAAGCTCATACAAATAATCATAAAATTAAAAATATTCAATAACCCTCGACAAAAACTATCCTTAGTTTCAAACACGAATCACGTCGTATAACGCCCAATATTAATAATCAATCCTAATCCAAAACTTGCTGTCCAAGATTGATATTTTGATCCATTTTTATGATATCGCTTGCCAATAACATATCTGAGGACAGGATGAATATGGCAATTAGGTATAGGATAGGCAAGCGGATAAGCAGCTATCTAGATTGCTTGAAATCTATCTTTAGAGAAATATTATTAACATTGGCCGTAAGACAATAACATAAAAACCAACTGATAGCCTCTACCTCTTTGAGTCGACAGTATCCAAACTAAAAACCTTTAAAAGTTGGTAAGGATGTGCCTTCTCAGACACGATAAAACGTAGCTCTCAGCGCATCGCTGTCCCGAGGCAAGGCTTTGAAAGAGCTATAATTAAGGGCGAAAGGCAACTCCCATCCTAAGGGGCTCTAGATTGCTTGTTTTTGTGGTAGTACGTAATGAAACCTGTTTAATGTCCTCAGCTGTAATTTATACGGAATTCAAACACAAGCAAAGGGGTTAGTTAAGTAAAACGAAATACTATATCTGCATAACTTTTAGTCTGTGATCAGTTTTAGAGTTAATAGTGAGTAAGTACCAACTTAACTAAACAACCGAGGGGCTTAAACGTTCGTGGTTAAATATAATAATGGGTTAAGTTATTTAACTCTGAGTAAGCTTATAATATACAGTGATTTATAGAAGCTAATCACGAGTTAAATAATTTTAACAGTGAACGTGCACGGTGCAAGTCACTCTTATGGATGGCCCCACTGATGCGGGCCGGGCCGCAATTTTAATTTTAACTTATTTATTGAAATAAGTTTGGGTATTTTAAATGTTTTGTTTCTCTTGTATTGAAATGAAGTTTAAATTAAAAAAAAACAACACTAACTACAGAGCATTTTCATCTTGTAAACTCATTAATTTAATAAAATGTTTAAATTTATAATAGCACCATCTTTACCTCAGTTATTATACGAGTAAAAATTTGAACTAAACTTGAAAAAAGTAAAGGCTGAAAGCATTTTCAGAAAATTTGTCAATGAAAATTTAACAAGGACTTACAATCTTAAAGTTTAATCTTACATATTAAAACATTGACGAGTGTTAATCACAAAATGATAAGTACAACATAAAGCGAAAAATAATCTGTTAACATTTGAAATCGTCTTTAGCATTATTTGAAATGGATCACTTACATAACTGGTTAGATTTCTCTAACTGATCACTTGATAGTCTAGAATTATTTATGAAAATGTTAGTCCGTCGCCGCTTTTTGAAGAAGCAAAATATGCAGCCAACATTTTGATATCACCACTGCACGGCGCACACGTATTCTGCGCGGCTTTTGAACTTGTGATAGACTATAATTGAAATTTATTTCAGGTACAAAATAATCCGGATTAAACAATAGCGAATTAAAAATTAAAATGTAAAATTATCGGATTAAAAAATTATATACATACAAATTTCATACTTAGATAATATTGAAAAAAAAAAGACGTCCACTCCGGACACTCCAGGAGTGCCTGCAGAAGTGAAAACTTGAATATTAACGTTGTGCATTTTTGATATTTTGGAATGGTTAGGGAATAATTTTGCACAAACTGCTTTAATTATCAGTATGAAAGTACTATCATTTATGCACAAATATTATTTTCATGTCAATAACCTGCTTTTGGCTTGACAAAAACTCGCTAAAGTAAGACCACGTGACGGCTAGGAGCGTCGTCATATTATTTGTATGTATTAACGCCGCTTAAGAAGTTTTCACTTCAAAAACTAATTAATTAATCACACGGGTCTTCTGACGGTAGGTGATATCCGTGGCATATAGACAACACAGCTGGTGCTAGGTGCGTCGCCGTCTGCCTGTGGCCGGGATGAAATTGTGTTAGGCTACTGGCTACCCTACCCCCGGACCGAAGCTCTCTTTTCTACCACCAGTCTTAAGTGTTTTGTTGGTAATGTCCCTTTCAAACCTGTGCTCGTATCTTACAAGCTGATAAGGATGTCTATTCCACTTACTGGACCTGACAAACAACGGTAAGTTTGAGTTGATTTTAGATAAGTTAACAACAATTTCGACGTAGAGATTTGTTCTACTCAGATGTTTTTGGTAAGAATGTAGCAAGTTGGAGGTTGCAAGTTTTTTTGTTAATGACTAAGAAAGAAAATATATTGCTTATATAAATCACATAAAGTCAAAATGTTACCCTTTTTGTTTAGAAATGCACATACAGTGTCATTTTTGCAGTGGACGCGAACTACATATAGATTGTTCGCGAACAAGCGAACTTACCCTACATATACATAATACATATCCTTACACCAAGAGCTTTGCCAGGCAGGCAAGTGTCGAGAGCCGAATTTCATAATTTTAGCAGAACTGTCCAGTTTATAATAATAAGTAATACAATCTTGCCGGTTTCGGAGATTCTTGACATTGCCCACGGGTAATACAATTGCGATTTGGTCGTCTGATGTCAACTTTGACCTCATCGTTAACAATTCGCACTGTACATCTGTTTCGTCAATCTTACATCTGCTATTTCCACACGAGCGAACCTACGGGCCATGCCCTTCTTCATTTTTACACCTTTTTCTCGCTGTAGCGAATGCAATCCGTGAGCGTTACAAGACAGATTTACCGCAGCGCGCCATTTTAATCTTTTGTATCCTACTTTCATGATTTTTCTGACATTGGCTTACTCTCGCTTTTGTACAGCAACATTGCTTTTAAAAATAATAATAGAACTATACAGAGCGATTTTAGGCAAATATGATGACAAATATTGGCACCACACTAACTACACACAATACAAACTTTTACACAAAGTTAGCCAGACAAACATACAAGTTTAACTGGAGAGACACATTTTAACTCAGTATCGTTTATAAAATTAGATACAAATGTTACATATAATTGAAATGTTATAATATACAAAAAAGCTAGTTCAGGTATAAGCGCACTAAACTATCCTCATAAGCAATAGTTCTAGTTATATAAGGTGTATACACACGAGTAATGTGTCAGGCTTCAATTACGTTATGGCACGTAGCCGGAGGGCCGTTAATAGTTGATGGGCAAACGTCTGTTAGTTGGCCCTTTACGGTATTAATACCTCTAATGGGGCAACTTCCACGGGACCTATAATACGAGTCTTTCATATTCAGATATAGGTATCATCTATACATATAATAAATCTGTAGAAGGGTCAATGTACATTGAAAATATTGAAAAAATAAATAGCAGGGGGTGTTACTGGATCGATACCAAACCCAAATACGTGATTAAAAAATTTTTTGTCTGTCTGTCTGTATGTTTAGGTATCACGTGAAAACTAACGGTTCGATTTCGATGAAACTTGGTATAATTATACCTTATTATCCTGGGCATAAAATGGGATACTTTTTATCCTGGAAAAATATGATAAAAAAAATTCTTAATATTTCAGTTTTAGCAGCAAGACCGACATCCGCGCGGACGGATTCGCGGGCGGAAGCTAGTACATAAATAATCTGGACAAGTTACACAAATTGAATATAACCTTAAAGTATGTAAGCAAAAACATATGTTTGTGTTTCAGGTGTTAATCTACGATACTAATACATATATAAATCAGCTGTGTATCAAATGTATACCAGAATACATTTAATGCACAGCTAGACCCCGAAATGCAACATCTAAATGTTCGTCACACAAATGGATCGGTACCGAACCCAAGCCTCGCGTCAGAGGCCTTTTACGATATTAATACCTCTAATGGGGCAACTTCCACGGGACCTATATAACGAGCGTATTCAGATATAGGTATCATATAAATAACTGCCTAGTCCGATGGATGTAGTCTCAGTCATACAACTGACAGTTACAAAAAAGAAATTAGCAAAATTGGCGCATTTGTTTGTTGCACTAGGTGGTAGAGTTTAGCAGCGACTCGCCCGGATTGGTACCACCGCCTTACCTATTCCTGTCGCCATAACGTCATGACGTGTTCCAGTTCGGAGGGTAAGGTAAGATCAGGAAATAAGTCTGCTTGTTTGCCTTCCAATATCATAAAAAAAATTGTTCACACGTGATGCGATGATCAATCAAACAGAATCAGTTATTCTTTATTGGGCCAATGTATACGGTTTTACAATAAACTTTCCTAGCATATTAAAAACTTACCATTTAATAAATTTAAAAAATGTATTAAAATTAAGTTGGATGGTAAAGGTTATTATAAGATTTCAGAATATTTAGAAGACAGAAATAGAAGAAGAATAGAATAGAAGGATTAATTGCTCTTCATACTAATCTCTACAAATTTATTATAAATGTAATAAACTTTTGTAAATTAGATTTATAAGAAAAAATACAAGCTCGCTGAGTTTCTTTCGCCGGATCTTCTCAGTGAGTGGCTGCCTTCCGATCCGGTGGTAGTTTTTGGAGTTATATAGACGAGTTACAAGAATCTTTGTATAGATCTATGTAATTAAAACTATTTTGAATTTAAATGGAAATAGAGATCAATTTATCCACTAAACGTGACCAAACGTGAGTCTTGGGTTCGATTCGGTCCGGGGATTATTTATATATCTAAATATAAAAATTAACCCCCCATTTCGCGTGGTCATCGCAACACGTCTGAATACATGCACCAATTTTGCCAATTCTTTTTTTGTTGTATTAAAATACAACATGTTAGCTATGTTAAAGTCTAGCTAGCTCTAGTCTAACTAGCTTCCGCCCGCGACTCCGTCCGCGCGCGCGGATGTCATTCTTCGCGTGATAAAACTGTAAAATTAAGATTAATTTTTTTTTACGTATTTTTCCAGAATAAAAAGTATCCCATTTTATGCCCAGGATAATTATAATTATACCAAGTTTCATCAAAATCGAACCTTTAGTTTTCACGTGATGCCTGAACATACAGCCAGACAGACAGACAAAAAATTTTTAATCACATATTTGGGTTTGGTATCGATCCAGTAGCACCCCCTGCTATTTATTTTTTCAATATTTTTAATGTACTTCTAATTGTAAATGTAATTGACCCTTCTACAGATTTATTATATATGTATAGAAAGAAGATGTTTAAGACTTAATACATATTAATCTTAACACGATACTATAAGAAGCATATGCGCTGTAAGTAATAAGTATCATACGTTAATGTGTAAGTAGTGAAGCAGTAAAGGCTGTAATATATACATTCGCACCGACACAGGCGCCAACTTATCCATTTACAGCGAGTAAACATCGTTAAATGTGTTTATGGATTTGATGAACTTTATGAAAATATACTGCTTAACATTTTTATTTACTGTTGATATTGTACTCGTATATACGAGTACAGCTTAATTTTTTTTATGATACTAGAAGTCAAACAAGCAGATGGATTTCCTGATGGTAAGAAATTCACGCCGCCTAGAGACACCAAAGGTGGTAATGGTACGTTGCAAACCTGAGGCCGGGGTGTCAGGCCTCGAGCAAAAGCAAGTTTACCGGCTACTTAGCCTCCGAACCGGAACACGCTATGACGTTATGGCGACAGTAATAGATAAGGCGGTGGTAACAATTCGGGCGAGTCGCTGAGAAACTCTACCACCTTGTCAGATGTCACGGTGCTAGTGACCTATTCTCGCCTTTTACGAGCTGCCTGACAGGAAGGCAGATGGTCTATTCTGCAAAGGAGCACGGACCCACACTGGGAACTGGTCCTGGCTATCCTAGCTTGATACTGGCTAGAATGCGTGCAACGACAGATTTCTTTCAAGAAGGCAAAATACATTTTTGACTCCTTTAACAAGTACGTCAGCGGCAACAAAATTAGCTGACCGTCAGCCGTGGCTGACCAATCAGACTATTCAGTTTTGTCTTTACCCACCAATCGCAAGTGCTAGCTTATCGTAATATCGGCAATTTTAAAAGTATCGGAATACCCTTTAGGTACTTGCGCTAGGACAAAATACAATAAACTCCGTAGCATGCTTATTCACCTATGTCCTATACTATACTATAATTTTAGTTGAACATAACTATTAACATCTACTTTTTGTTGATTTGGAAGACTAAAATTTCATCGCCTCTGTGGTCTAGCGGTTCAGTTGTTGGACTTGACTGCATGAGGTCCCGGGTTCGAATCCCGGGTCGGGTAACAAAAAGAAAATTGGGTTTTTCCAATTTTCTAATAAAAAAAATGTTGCTCGGGATAGGATATATGTGCCTGATTGGCGATAGGCTTGCCACCTATCACATTGTGGGACTTAGTATTTTCGGGTAGTCGTGGGTACCCTGGTTGTGCCTCTGCCTACCTTTTCGGGAATATGGGCGTGAAGATACTCAAAATTTCATTAAAATTTTAATTTTTAACTTTGACATGATGTAAGGACATTTATAAAAAGGAAGTTTCTTGAAACTGATACATTTGGAGTATGACCCACCAGACTAATGACCGGTATCAGTCAATTATCATATCCTGCAATTGTAAAGTCTTCAAACCCGCATACGCTAAGACTACCCGGAAACGATGTCAGGTCAAAGGGCATTCAGTACAAGTGTAATCTAAGAATATTATTGCTATTACCGACCATTACCATAGTTCTTCTCAAGTAAATACTTCCCATCAAAAACACAAATGTAAAAGGACAGCCAAGTTTAACATTAATAATATGTCTATTGCGATTTCACCGACAAACTGTGTAAATAATCTGGCTACCCTACCATCTGAACAGGAACATAACAGGGTCATTATGGCGGCAGGAATAGGTGGATATCTACCCGGGCATTTTGATGCACAGCACTATACTACTAGTGGTAATGACCTATAACATGTGGTCACCTTTTACGAGCTGCCTGGTAACTCATAAGCAGATGGCCTATTGTAACCAGTGGAGCGGCACCAACACGGGAAAAATTCTTACTATTGTATAGGTACATCTGAACAACTAAGTTACCCAAACGTAGGTACTTAAGTCTCACAATGTGACAGGTAGCAAACCTATCGGACACCAGTCACTTATACGATCCCGGGAAATCTTGATTTTTTAGAAAATAAAAGACATTTTGAGATGCCGGGCCCGGGATCCAGGACATCATATAGTCAACGCCAACAAGACCACTAGGCCACAGAGGCGATAGCTTACCATCAATCTGTTTATTCACCTTTTAATTAAATATAAAAGACTAGGAAAAACTCTTTCTAGAAGAGCCATCCTAAAATATTCTAGTTGCCCTCGTACTTATGGAAATCAGGAGACAGGAGTACGTCGCTGCATGGCCCCGTTACACCAAATCGGTATTTGGATGTAATTGGGGCAAAGCGGATCGTTCGACAGCAAGTACGTTTACGGTTTAGAAATTGATTTGGAGATGTATGAATATATCTACTGTTTTAGAAAATATAATTTTCTCTAAAGGACAGCTAGGGATTACTAGGGTTACCGCCTCGTTGGTCGAGTGGCTAGCGTACATGCCTAACTACGCCGACCAACCGCGAGGCTCGGGTCGATTCCCGACGGGGGCAGACATTTGTGTGAATAACATTTAGATGTCTACATTTCCGGGTCTGAGTGTTAATTAAATTTATTCTTGTATCTATTTAAGTACTTCTATGTATTAGAATCGTATACTAACACCCATAACACAAGCATATAATTTGTTACTTTGGGGTTAAAAAAAAAGAAAAAAAAGGGACATTTAGCCCTAAAGAGGACAATTTTAATGTTTCTTAATTAGGCTTTGATATTGTTATATTCCGGCCTAGATGGGTAGCCGGAGGACTTCCATCAGAGACCTAACACTCTTGCAACAGGGCAGCAACTATTAACATCAATGGTGTCTATATAACACCGGTGTCTCTTACCTTCAGGAAAGCAATTCGCTTACCTCATAAAATACATAAAAATTCTATTAAAATCACTAACAGAGCAAAAGATACTTTTTTGTGAAGTCAGAGTTTCCCACAAACAAGAGTACTGTCGTCTGTGAATTTAATTTCTCTACAGCTTCAGAAATGCGCTTTGAATTAAATTCAATGCATTCTGAATTTGCATTTTATTATTTTTCTCTTTACAATATATATTGATTTACAGTGAGCAAAAAGTAAAAATACATACTATTTGAACAGCTTTTGCGTTCGGTTTTATTAATCTTTTTTTCCACCAAAAATAGCCGAAAATACTTATCCCACAGTATTATAACTGATAAGTGGCAAACCTATCACCATGCGAGCACTTACACAAACCCGAACGATATTGTTTTTAGTAAAAAAAAACATATTTCAGTTTCCGAGCCCGAAACTTACTCTCATTGAAGTATCTTCACGCCCATATCCCCGAAAAGTTAGCCAGAGGCACAACCAGGGCACCTACGATTAGCCGAAGACACTAAGCCCCACAATGTGATAGGTGGCAAGCCTATCGCCAATCGGGCACATATCCAAGAAACATTTTTTTATTAGAAAATTGGAAAAACCCAATTTCATTTTTGTTGCCTGACCCGGGATTCGAACCCGGGACCTCATGCAGTCAAGTCCAACAACTGAACCGCTAGACCACAGAGACATTACTCTTCTACCCTCTCAAATGAGCAAAATAGAACCACGTCAAAATAGAACCAGAGACCTTAGTGTGACTGAATGTCAACGCAAAAAGATAAATTTATACGCACGATAAAAACGTAGTTTGATGTTTGAATAAATACATAACTGTATCTGGACAAGTTGCACAAATGGAATCTAATCTTGAAGTATGTAAGCAAAAACATATTATGTTTGTGTTTTAGGTGTTAATCTACGATACTAATATATATATCAATTAGCTGTGTAAAATGCAAACATCTAAATGTTCGTCTAGTCTAGATTGGTACCACCGCCTTATTATTCCTGCCGCCATAACGTCATGACGTGTTCCGGTTCGGAGAGTAAGCCGGTAAACTTGCTTTTGCTCGAGGCCTAACATCTCGACTTCTGGTTGGCAACGCACCATTACCATCTTAGGTCTACTTGTTTGCCTTCCAATGTCATAAAAAATGACTCAATAAAAATAATCAAAACATCAAATCGTGGGGAAACAAATGACCATATTGTATTTTTCAGAAAAACATTCATAAAATATGAGACAGCGACCGGTGAAATTAAAATTGTTTACTTTCGGGAATATCCTGAACAAACAACGGGGTCTGATGTTAGCTAATTACTCAGGCATGAAATTCAAAATAAACATCACCAGGACGCTAGGGTCAGTGTGTTGCCAACTGGTGATTTTGCTGTAATTTTTTTTATGATATTCGAGGGCAAATAAGCAGACGGTTTTGGATTTCCTGATGGTAAGAAATTCACGCCGCCTAGAGACACCAAAGGTGGTAATGGTGCGTTGCCAACCTGAGTTGGCGTTTGCCGCGGTTATAGGGATCTGATGGAAAGTGGAAGTATCGAAGGTGACAGAATACTAAGTCAAAAGGTACCTTCTGAATCTTTTTTGGAAGACTTTGAAATTGCGTGGCTAAAAACCCCTTAAGGTAGTATTTCCAGTTCTATATTTGCAGTCCAGACAGCAACATAAGATTTGTTTGGTCCAGAAGACATCAACCAATAATATTGTAATGCTGAAGTAGCTCTTTCTGTATGTAAAGTTTTCACGATTCAAAGTAGTTCCTGACTTTGACTCAAAATTTTAAGTAGAAACGAGAAGTTTAGTTAGTGAATGTGACTTAGACGAAGGAACTCTGGAACATAATTATATTCTTCACCTGTCCTAAATATAACATATCCTTATATGAAATCCTCCCAAAAGAAATCCCTGGCCTAACTTTGCGTGTCTTTTGTCTGTGTATCCATCACTTATTAAAGTCCTCAGTTAATACATATAACTCATAACAATATAAAAATCTAACCATTGGCAAGTCGAGTTTTTCATATTTCTAACACTGAGTATATTTGCTGTAGCAATGTGAGTGTCTGCATGTGATATGTGTGTAATCTATTGGTGTCTATATTTTGGGTTTTTCTCAGCTTTGACTCCGTAAAGCAAAGAACCTCTCCTGTGTCTTTTTCACCACAAGACATTAGCGGAATTATTGTGCCTGACGCAATAAAGACCATAAGTAAAGAAAGAAGAAGTTTAGTTCCAGACTTCCAGTTTTTGTGCTTTCCATCATGGTTAACGTAATGCGTAAGGGTGACAGCGAAACACTCGTCATGCAAGAGTAAACGGGACAACATTCAGCAGCTGTTGGATACATATGTAAGATGCATTCAACCGAATATTAAAAGTCCCCAACATTAGAACATTGAACTTAAAAACAACACGGAAAAAATTCCAATAAAGCTTTCAATAATTACAATTTACATAACTACCCACATTAAGATACTAATCGAGTTCGTTATTATATTTTTTTAGATGCAATAACACTCTATTATTCGTGATGTTTTCCCAAAATGTAATTTGATTAGCTTGTAAAGTGGATATTAATGTTACTGAACGATGACATGTAATGTCCACATATTACTCGTATATGTTTCAATTTAATCTGTACGTTTCAACTAATAATAACAGGATTAAAGTATTTTGTTGTATGTTGAATATTTTTATTAATATTTATCTTAACGTATTATTATTTTAGCACTTGCCCTGTGCTTGGGTTAAATTTCTATCAATTTGAAAGAAAGAAAAAATTTTGCCCCAGACAGGATTTGAGCCTGTAACCTTTCGTCTCAAGCCGACGAATACTCTAACCGATTGAGCTACTGAGGATTCAAGTACCGTGGCGAAATTTTTAATTCCTTTCTTACCTGTTACCGCGGGTAGTTATGTCCTGTAGATAAACAGTACCGTAATCCGTGTACCTACTTGAGGCTTGAGACGAAAGGTTACAGGTTCAAATCCAGTCTAGAGCGAATTTTTTTCTTTCTTTAAATATATAGAAATTTGTCTTGTTTATTGTTTCAATTTCATTTGATAATAATTTGTATGACAAAAAATTTTTAAAGTATGTAATTTGCATGCCAATTAATTGGTATAGTAGGTGTACTGTAAATAATTATAGGACATCAAATGTATACCCTACTAAAAGCAAATAAAGATGATTGATTGATTGAAAGTCTTTAAAGTAGCGGCACGATGAGATGGCCGATTTGATGTTTGATTTTTCTTGAATCACACGTTTTTTATGAAAATGTTTATAAAAGTCAAAGAAATAAAAGTTTTAGACAAATCTGCGTCTCCTGTTAGGTCCCCTATTACTTGTTAATTTCGACAAATTCTTCCTTAGTGAATGGCTACGTCATAAAAAGAATACATGTGACGAATTTAAGTTTCTGACCTCAGGGGTTTAGGTTTAAAACTAAAATCCTTTATATTACTTTCATAGGAACTGAATTTGGAAAACGGTGAAATACATATTTATTCTTTTTTCCGTACTTAATTTTTACGAAATATCATACAAATATAGTGTCAAAGGAATAAAAGTTTCATACATACTTTTATAACCGAGTTCTCTCTTTTAGGTTGTCCGAGTTTTTTTTGTAGGTTGAATTTTAAAAAATCCTCTGTCTGTCAATGGATACTTTCATCATAAAAGGAACACATATGCGAAAATTTAAGTTTCTAGCACTAAGGCCTCAAACTGGATCTCAGCTATTGCGGGGCGACGGCGAGTGCGGGGCGGATGCGGACGAGGTGAGCTATGCCCGAACTCGATGTCAGACATCCAGTTCACTTCAATAAGAATCTATGTGATACGGCCTGGCCACGGAAAATTCGCTAAAGCGTCTGGCGAGGCGGCAATTCGCGCAGCACCGTTTGCAGGCCACGGGCAGTCGCGTTCACCGCCGCGACCAGTAAGGAAGTCCCATAGTGAAATGTCTTTATTTATGGTATTGGAAGCCTAGACACACCAAACGTCGTAATGGTGCGTTGCTAACCTGAGGTCTAAAACAAAAGTAAGTTTACCGGCTTCATTACCCTCCAAACCAGAAAACGTTAATGGTAAGCATCGACGTTATGGCGGCAGGAATAGGTAAGGCAGATATACCACAACGGGCGAGTCGCTGCTAAATAGGTGGTACCTAGTCAGATTTCACGGTGTTAGTAAG
Organism: Calephelis nemesis; assembly: GCA_002245505.1. Classification (NCBI taxonomy): domain Eukaryota; kingdom Metazoa; phylum Arthropoda; class Insecta; order Lepidoptera; family Riodinidae; genus Calephelis; species Calephelis nemesis. The sequence continues at coordinate 99,493 of NJDD01002033.1, read as the reverse complement.
AGTAAGACTATGCTCGCCCTTTTCGAGCTGCCTGGCATGGTTAGAATATGAATCGGAGTATTGATGGAGAATTCCACAAGTAGTACGAGGTATATAGAAATCAAAATAATTCCAGAAAAACTTTTCAAAACGAGAATGACTATTAAAATTTGATTACATTCTTAATAATATTCAACCTGAATTGCAGAATAAAGTCTATGCAAATAGAATTTCAAATGTAAAAATTGTTTTTGACATTATTTACAGCAATAAAAATCTCAGTGTTCATTTTTCATTTAATCGAAGTATTATTCGCCGCGACTGTCGCTCGACTCTGTAGCTAGCACCGTCAGCCGTACTGATTCATACGTTTGTTTAGCTTGCCCGCCGCGCCGCCAGACGCCGCCGCGATTCGCTCGATACATTTCGCCGGTCGCTTCGCTGGTCGCCGCGGCCCGTGGCATGCTAAGAACATTGTACATACATTTGTTTCAATCGCCAGACGCGCCGCTAGCCGCACCACGCGAATATTCGCTTTAGCGAATTTCCCGAGGCCAGGCTGTTAGATCGCGCCGCTCTCGCCGCCGCCGCCGCGATTGCGGCGCTGAGATCCAGTTTGAGGCCTAAAGGTTTAGGCTGAGCGTTTATATAAAACTATCATCTATTATTTCACCCACTAAAAAATGAAAAATGGTAAAACAGTGTACTCAATTTATTACTTAATGTATGCGAAATTTCATCCAAACATGTCCAATAATGAAAAAGTTTCATAGAAAATGTTATCCTTTATTTAACCCCCTTGGGTGAGTTTTGGAAAACGTGGAAACATGTATCTCATTATTTGTTTTGTACTTTTTCATACGATTATCATATCAATATGTAAAACAAATAAAAAATATGTAGGTACAAACTTTCACCCCGTTTTGCTTGTGAGTTGATGCATCAGTCGTTAAAGCGTAACAGACACACAACCTTTCGCATTTATAATGCATATTGACTATGGACATACGTACAAAACATATAATATATGAATATACACGCTGTTTTATATGACTAAACATTACTTCATACCGCTGTCATAGGAAGATATGAAAGATCTCTTCTATATTTTCATAGAAAACCCATAAGTTAAGATTATGAACATAGAATTATGGAGCAGACTGCTGAGATGATGGCACAAATAACAAAATGGGTGGTCTTCTGTCAATATGTTTGTCCTCTGTTAAATACCAACATTAACGTCTTCCGGAAAATATTAAAAACTGTATAGTCAGTTTAGCTTTGATTTATTATGACTTTTTGTAGTATATGTTTTGATTTTTTATGCTACCATTAGATGTTGGCCGCGGCTACGCCCACGTATTAACTTTTAAACAAATTCAACCGCCTCATTGGTCGAGTGGCTAGCGTACACGCCTAACTACACCGAACAACCGCGAGGCTCGAGTTCGATACCCGACGGGGGCAGACTTTTGTGTGATGAACATTCAGATGTCTGCATTTCCGGGTCTGGATGTTTATTAAATTTATTCTTTTATCTATTTAAGTATTTCTATGTATTAGAATCATTGACTAACACCCATAACACAAGCATATAATTTGCTTACTTTGGGGTTAGATTCAATTTGTGTAACTTGTCCAGAGATATTTACTAATTTATTATTATTATTTATAAAACTTTAGCTCGGTAACCACTTTAGATGTCCAGATAAAAAGTAACCTCTGTCACTCTCCTGCCTCCTAGCTATCTTCACACATAAAATTACACTATAATATTGCTCCGTTGTGACTTAAAAGAAGGACAAACAAATAAACATTGGACTTGCTGTCGCTTGCGTGTTTTAAAACGTAAAAACTGTTGTGTAACATATTTGACATGTGTCTGTGTGTAAACTGTTTGTGACAGTATAACTCCTAAATGTAAGGACCGATTTCGATGTTGATTTTTTCCTCAAAATCTGGCGTGATAGAGGCGGTTCTCAGCTACTTACATTACGAATAGCTTACGATTACATTTAGATTCTCTCAAATCTAAAAGTTTAGCTTTTTTTGTAATAATGATATTGGAAAGCAAAAAAGCAGGCAGATTTCCTGATGGTAAGACATTCGTTAGGGACACCAAAGGTAATGGTGTGTTGCCAACTTGAGGCCGGGATGTTAAGACTCAAACAAAAGTAATTTTACCGGCTACCTTACCCTCCGAACCGAAAACTTCAATGGCAAGCACTGACGTTATGGCGTCAGGAATAGGTAAGGCGGTGGTACCAATCCGGGAAAGTTGCTGCGAGACTCTACCACCTAATAGGATGTCACGGTGTTAGTGACGGTAAGCTTATGCTTACCTTTTACGAGCTGCCTGGCAGGGAGGAAGATGGTCTATTCTGCAAAGTAGTCCGGACCAACACGGGGGGAGGGATAACGTAGCACAATTTCATAAAAATTATGTTAACCAAGATCAAATATGGAAGTATCTTAATCTAAGACTATCATGTTTTGCTATGAATACTGGCTATTTGGTATTCTCCGGAATCAATGTTTTTGAAAGCCAATTCCAACACTGACAATTCAAAGAATGGCAAAAAAATAAATATCAGAATAAACTTAGCCCAATATTGGAGCGCAATTTGTTGTTAATACATATATTGTCTTTGCTAATACTAATATAAATTGTGGAAATCCTAACATTATTGTATTCGTAAACTTGTTTCATGGTTAATATTCAGGATAAAATCTGATACGACTTAATTGATTTCGTTTATAATGTTTCTTAACTGTATGTAATTTGGTATCTTCACGTCCATAGCTCAGAAGTAGGCAGAGGTTTAATTTGGTCCAACTGAAAGGATAACATTTAAATATAAATTAATATTAAGATTATTTAATTCTCTGATGTAAATATAAAAGATGTAGCACACTGTACGAGTCAGATGCCAATTGTTACGATCCTTGCAGACTCCGACTAGGTTCCTTCACATTTGTTAGTCTTTTCAAACAAAACACGCCGGTCCCGAAACCTCTTCACGCCCAATTCGGATAATAACCAAGCGATTTGGCGGTTGAAGTCCTAAATCTAATATCAGTATAGACAGATAACAATAATAAATAAATATATATATATATATATGTGTCCCTGTACAACTCACACAAATTGAATCTAACCCCAAAGTAAGCAAATTATATGCTTGTGTTATGGGTGTTAGTCAACGATATTAATAACATAGAAGTACTTAAATAGATACCAGAATAAATTTAATAAACACCCAGACCCGAAAATGCAGACATCTAAATGTTCATCACACAAATGCCTGCCTCCGTCGGGAATCGAACCCGAGCCTCGCGGTTTGTCGGTGTAGTTAAGCGTGTACACTAGCCACCCGACCAACTGATGCCATGGCATTAGAAACGATATTCCACGGTTGAGTTTTACATATTAATTCGAGCAATAAGAAATATTGCCAATCTTTTTCTGTCGTTCCTGTCGACTCGACCAACGAGGCGGTCAAAAGACAACAAGACGTTGAGGACAGGCAATGTACTAGCACGAAACTAGAGAATAAACTTACAAGTTCCAGTGTAGCAAACACTTGGTCAAGGACTACAACTTGTATATATTGTAAGTTTCAAACTTACACTTTACGGACAACGGCGGATATTTCCTAATCTCGCGGCTTTGTACTGCCGCAATATGCGCAGGTAAATGGGAACAATTTATTATTACACAAACTTATTAACTTTCCCGAATTCCCCCACTCAGCTGTGTTTGAGATTTGGATTATGAATCATCCCCTTTCTTCTACAAACCTATTTTTCTACAAAAGAACCATTAATATTATATTATGGTATAAAATATAAATAATTAAACGGAGACGTTGACTTCATATAGCTACATGCCGCGGCTTCACTCGGGTAAATAAAATGCCAATTGATTATGTCGCCTTTGTGGTCTATGGTCGGTGTTGGCGGTGACTACATGGGATCCCAGGTGCGATTCCCAGGTCGAGCAACAAGGAATGTCTTTTTTCAATTTTCTCAGTTGGCCATAGGTTTGCTACATTTATCATTTAGTGGGACTAAGTATTTTCGGCTAATCGTGGGTGCCTTGGTTGTACCTCAGCCTAACTCTTCTAGAATATGGGTGTGAAGATCCTTTTTTACTATCTATAGTATATTATGTTAAAATACACTCTTTACTTTACACATAATATAAAATCACTTAAAATCACCAAAATTGTGTTATTCTGTCATTACAATATAATATCTATATTACGTTTTTTTATTTATTTGGTATAGAATTGGAAGGCCAACAGTTAATTTCGTGGCGGTAAGGAGTATTCGTGGCTCAAACACACCAAAATTAAATATGCGTTGACAACATACTGAGGCGGATGTAAAGCTTCTCAACCATCTACCCTTACCCTACAAAACGGAACACAACAATGGCGAAAATCGGCATTATTATATATTTGAACTCAAGGTAATTGATCGGTTTCATCAGATCTCACTCGATGAGCTTTTTTATATGATATAGGAAGGCAAACAAGCAGACGGTAAGCATTTCCTGATGGTAATAAATACACGCCGCCACCACGCTAGAGACACCAAAGATGGTAATGATGCGTTGCCAACCTGAGGTCAGGATGTTAGGCCTCGAGCAAAAGTAAGTTCACCGGCTACCTTACCCTCCGAACCGGAACACGTCATGATATTGTTATGGCAGCAGGAATAGGTAAGGCGATGGTACCAATGGTTCAGCGATGCTAACGTTTTACCTCAGATCATAACATCAGATTATGACGACTAATGACTGCTTATATCGCATCACTCGTGAGCGGATAGACCTAGAATACTTTTTTCTTTGTGTTACTAGAAGCACGGTCATATGAAAACATAAATATATCACTATATATGTATAATAATACTAAGTTGATAAAATGTGCGTGCCGACAAAACTTGAAAAGGATTCACGATACGATAAAGAGACTTATATAGTGCAATAGCCCTTTATCCCACCTCGAACAAGAAAGTTTCCGTTTTAACTTAAAATTTAGTTTAAAATACGCCCTGTATTTTTAAGGATATAAGGGCTTTTTCAATTCCTCAACTTGAAAATTAAGTGAAGTAGTGGCGCCATCTGTTGTCGAGTAGTGGAACTCTATTCAGAACAAAAACTAAGTTGATAAAATGTGCATACGAATGTTTTCAATATTTTTTTTACTATTACTTCAAGGTTTATTTTTTTTATTTCAACTACCGCGTAATCTCATATCAACTCCCGGGCGAAGCCGGGTATTATAGCTAGACTTATATAAAAAATTCTCGTGTCACAATGTTCGTTCCCGTACTCGTCCGAAACGGCTTGACCGATTCTCATGGAATTTTGTGAGCATATTGAGTAGGTCTGAGAATCGGCCAACATCTATTTTTTCATACCCCTAAGTGATAAGGGTGGCTCACCCCATTTTTTCTAAAACAACGTTAAAAAAATAGCAGAACAACGTTTGCTGGGTTTGCTAGTAAACATATATAAACATAAAATACATTCATAGTTAGGATAGGACAACGTCTGTCGGCTCAGCTAGTCTTATATATAAAAATGAACTTTCACTTCTATTGGTGACCGCATCACGCGTAAAAGGTTAGACCAATTTCGCTAATTCTTTTTATTGCTCACGCCTACGCCGAAAACTGAAAGAAAAACAAGATTACTTTACATCTTCATAAATTCCAATTTTATTTAGTCATCCCTTTAATGAAAAAAAATTGTTGATAGTATTGATAAATTACGAAAAGTTTAAATAAAACTCACATTGTAAAAAACATAAAGAAAACATTTTCTTTATGTTCCGAAGTCAAAATATTATGTTAATCTCTTCACCAAAAGTAGCGGCGGCATTGCCTAGTGGATTATATTTCCAGGCGCAGCGAAATTTTATAATCAAAAGTTGTGGCATTTCGCAGCGACGTTTTGGGGTTAATTTTTTCTTCGCACAGGTTATGAAATTTACTGATTTTTGCATAATTTAATATATTTTGAATCTGAACTAAATAAAATTGAAATAATATTTGTACAGAAAAAAAAGTATCTTCACGCCCATATCCCCAAAGAGGCAGGCAGAGGCACAACCAAGGCACCCACGACTAGCCGAAGACACTAAGTCCCACAATGTGATAGGTGGCAAGCCTATCCCCAACTGGGCACATTTCCAATCCCGAGCAACGTTATTGTTTTTTTATAAGAAAATTGGAAAATCCAATTTCCTTTTTGTTGCCCGACCCGGGATTCGAACCCAGGACCTCAAGCAGTCAAGTCCAACAACTGTACCGCTAGACCACAGAGGCGATAAAACTCTTTTGTGCAGAGGAGATAAAAGAATGACAAACAAACACAAACTCGCCTTACAATTTAAGCGTTTAAGAGCTGTTGTAATACTGACTTTTAACGTTCAAGATAAAATTTAAAGTTTCATCATCATCAGCCGGAAGACGTTTCACTGCTGGACATAGGCCTCCCCCAAAGAGCGCCACAAGTCACGATCACCAGCCGCTCATAACCAGTGAAAGTTTGATGGAAAATTTAAACTTTCAAGATTTTATTTCAAGAGGAACAAAAAATCAAACAAAGAGATGGATTTTCAAATTAACATGCGTCACTTGTAGATACCTAAGGTAAGTTGGATAGCAATTAAATACGAAAATAGCGAACACTGATATTGTAAGTGGAACCGATATTGCAACTTAAAAAACACAGGAAACCATCTACTCTTCGTCATGGTGTTAGTGACAAACGAACTAATTCTAGCCTCTTCCAGTACTTATGGTTAAAGTACTGGACCTACACATACTTCAATGACCGAGATCACCACGAGCGAAAATAGTTTATTAAAAAAATACGTTGCACCCGTAATAATAATAAAATATTATTACCTTTGTGGTCTAGTGGTTCAATTGTTAGACTTGATTACATGAGGCCCCGGGTTCGAATCCCGGGTCTGGCAATAAAAAGAAAATTGGGTTTTTTCTAATTTAAAAAAAAGTTGCTCAGGATTAGATATGTGCTGGGTTGTTGATAGGCTTGCCCCCTGTCAAATTGTGGGTCTTATTAGTGCTACGGCTATTCGTGGCTACCCTGGTTGGGCCTCTGCCTGCCTTGTTGACGTATGTCTGAAGTCCA
>NJDD01002033.1:58594-75880 GCA_002245505.1 Calephelis nemesis | reverse complement strand
AAAAAATGAATAATTTAATTTGTTTTTATATTTTTCTTTATTTTCTACAAACAATACATTAACTTCTTCGATATATCTTCAAATAAACATGAATTACACACAGACATATTTTTGGTAAATTTTTAAATGTTTTTATTCATATTTGTGCGCTTGGAAGAAATTAACTAGTTATTAACTCAAGTAAAGTATGTTTAATGTCAATGTGATAAATAAATCTTTATAACGTAGTATTTCGTAAATTGATAAATAATGATTTATTATTATGTGACTAGCCGAAGACACTAAGTCCCATAATGTGATGGCAAGCCTATCGCCAACCGGGCACATATCCTATCCCGAGCAACATATTTTTTTTTATTAGAAAATTGGAAAACCAAATTTTCTTTTTGTTGCCCGACCCGTGATTCGTACCCGGGACCTCATGCAGTCAAGTGCAACACCTGAACCGCTAGACCACAGAGGCGATTATTATTAAAACAAGATAATAATTTTCAGTCAACTGTCTGTCGGAGAGCGTAATTTCAGGGCCAGTATCTGCCCTTGAAGCCAACCCCTGTAGGTAACGAGTAACGAGGCTCCGGATGAATAATTCATTGCCCCTCATGTAAAACACTTACACCCAGATTCAAAAATTCCATTAATATACAAGTACCACTCACATTAACATTCGACGAAGAAAATGTTATTTACCAACTTTGTCACGAATTCATAAGTTACGATATTAAACCAGAGATAAGTCGTCAGTATAATAACATCATATAATAATCTTCTATAAATTTTAAAGAAAGAAAAAATTACGCCCAGACAGGATTTGAACCTGTAACCTTTCGTCTCAAGCCGACGAATGCTCTAACCAATTGAGCTACTGAGGATTCAAGTCCCGTGGCGAAATTTTTTAGTCCTTTCTAACCCGTTAACTCGGGTAGTTATGTTATGTCCTATAGATACACAATTCTGAGTACCCACCAATTTTTTTCGTTCTTTAAAATTTATAGAATATACAAGTACAGGGCAAGTGCTAAAATAAAAATCATATAATAATACGTATAGAATAGTATCTTCACGCCCATATCTCCCAAGAGGAAGGCAGAGGCACAACCAATACTATTTAAATGGAAGTAAATTTCATACCAACTTTGGCTTTTGATATAATGTATTTTTACCACAATTTTAAAAGTTAAAGCTTAAGCGTAAGACTTGTTTACATTTGTTGGTAAGCTATTCCATAATTTGACAGATTCCACGGAGAAGGAGCGCTTATAGACATTTGTATGGTGTGGAGCTGTATTGTATTATGTATATTTTTTATATATATTTATTTGTAAGTATACGAATCTGATTATTTTTTTGTATTTTCTGAGTAACACTTTTCTTATCACTTGTGAAAATGTTCATCGGATCCGACAGACTACGCCACAATCGGAGCATCAAATATAATGTAGTAGCTGTTAATGTCAAGCGATACGAAGTTTGATGGGTCGTCTGGTCTATAATGTAAAAATGGATCCCCGTTTCGAGTAGTCATCGCATCACCTTTGAAGTCTGAACGGATGGACCAATTTTGCTTATTACTTTTTTATTGTGTTAGTTACTATCACGAGAAGGTTCTTGCTGTGTGTGTGAAGGTTGTGAGAACAAACAATAGCTGTTAGTGTATAGCAATACGAAGTTTGCCGGGTCAGCTAGTATGTAAATGTAATATTATATATGTATGCATATTATGTAAATATACGATCAAAAAACATTACCCTCTTTTTGACACAGTCGGGTAAATGTCCTTTATGTTGGCAACACTACGTTTTATTTGGACTGTTGGCGCCTAACGAACTCAACCAATAAGAAACGTCGCTGTATGCAGTCAACGACAAGCGTTTAGCGGAATGAAGAGACTGCTGGACTAACATTCTCGGACTCGGACACAATTTCGAAGTAGTCGGACCTCTTTTGAGCAGTTATTTAACGTGCATTAATTGTTTAAATTTAAATGTAACTGTTAATTGAGTAAATTATAGTTTTAATTCAAGGGGTTTTACTAGGTATTTAACATTCAGTACCGTCAATTTGGTTGAAATTCATAGGCATATATATGTCTTTATATAATTCCCACTTTATCATAGTTATGGTCACCCAACAGCGGACCGACCAGAAGCGACCGTTAAAAGATTAGACCGAGTTGATTGAACAGTTGAAAACTAGTTCCTACACGCAGCTTTGCCTGCGTTTGCAAAAATTCTAACTTCCGTTTTAACAGACTCATGCAATAGGAGAAGGTTCTTAATTACTCTATGGGTTTTCACTTTTTTTACATGTTTGTTACGCGAATACTCGATCAATAACTAATCGATTTTGATATTTCTTTTGTAGAAATTGATTAAAAGATAATTATTCATTAGATAGGATAGGATATTCCGAGATGGTCCCATTTTAATTTTATGGCATCCCATATAAAGAGTTTTACTTAATATTGGATATTTTTTATTAAATATCATCAACATTTCTGAATCATTTTCTATCTTTCAAAATACTCGTATGATAATTCTATTTTGGAAGATAGAAAATGATTCAGAAATGTTGATGATATTGATATCATTATCATATTATACCTATGTTGATATTCGCGACGTGTCCANNNAGTCGAAAAGTTCCAAGCCGTGTTAAACTGTCAAACTGTAAAGCTCCTATAAATATTTGGTGCAGTGGTACCTAAAGGAATATGTAGTCGGATTCTGTTTCTGCACTTAAGTATACATATCATACAGGTGACGTTTAAAGTACCAGTCAAATTTTGAGAAATGTTTCGGAATCGGTAACACTATTAAGTAATTAATTAAGTTACTTATGAAGTAATTAAAAATGAAAAAAAATCATAATTAAAATTGAAATTATAGTCGGTCTTAAAATTAATGTCGCTACCCGCACTGTAAGGTACTCTTAAGTCTTAAGTACTACGGAAGGCTCCCTGTCTAAGCTTACGTCGCATTTACCCGGGGCAGGGTGTTTAATTTTTTTTTCGTTTCAAGTTAACGTGGATTTAAGCGGCGTAACTCTTGAGCAGGTAACATTAAACCTGCAGTAAAAAGACATATCTACATCGTAACGTATACATGAAGAGACAGCGCGATATGTACCTTCAACCAACATCTCAAGTTACAAATTTGATCGACATGCGTGAGTTTTTAAGGAAATCGGGTCTACTTGCTGCGCGCAATAGGAACCTTTGTTACACACGCTCATTTTCAAGTTTGCTTGCGTTTTGGATATTTATCAGGGAGTATTCCAGTTAGTCAATACTATCACTTATTCTCTTACCGTTGTTGTACGTTAGAATCACATAGATTTCTATATCACAGATGACAAATGTTCCTCGGTAATCAAAATCAAGGTGTTTTTCCTTTTAGCGAAGCTTTAATTTGTTATTCCTGTAGGAAGGGCATCCGCTAACAAAATTTAAATACGTTTTAACAAATCTGCATAAAATTATGAAAACATGGATTTCCACTTGCGAACTCCTCGCTTCCGTGGATATTTATTTTTAACTGGTTATGCCAGAAAGTTTGTTTTTCTATTTAGGGTTTTTTAGATTTTTTGTATAGATTTTAATTGGGGAACGATAGATTTCACAGCTGTTGTGTGTGCTATACATGTATAAGTAATCGTTTTTGTTTTAATAAACTCCATTGTAAATTTACATATTTTTGAAATGTAACGTCAATTTACCAGCAAACGGGTGACAGAAAAAGATTGTCAATATTTCTTATTGCTCGAGTTAATATGTAAAACTCAACCGTGGAATAGCGTTTCTAATGCCATGGCATCAGTTGGTCGAGTGGCCAGCGTTCACGCCTAACTACACCGACCAACCACGAGGCTCGGGTTCGATTTCCGACGGGGCAGGCATTTGTGTGATGAACATTTAGATGTCTATATTCCCGGGTCTGAGCGTTTATTAAATTTATTTAGGTATCTATTTAAGTATTTATATGTAATAGTATCGTTGACTAACACCCATAACACAAGCATATAATTTGCTTACTTTGGGGTTAGATTCAATTTGTGTAACTTGTCCAGGGATATATATTTATAAAAAAAAGTATTTATTTATTTACAATTTATCATTTTTCAGTCATAGATATAGTTTATTAGTAATCACGTTAAAAGAAGAGCAAGCCGCTTTATTCCGCGATTGAAACTTTCACGTTGTATGGTAGAAACAGTGAGACTCAACATTATTGAGACAGCCTTGCATTCTTCCTCACATAACGTCAGTACTTAATACTATATAGCAAGTTTACTTGGTATGTCATAGGCAATCTTGCGTATGACAAGTATTGCACTTGTCATACGCAAGATTGCCTTTCAATATTACAAAACAAATATGTAGCCTAAGACTGTCCACTGTTTGGTTATTAGCCGGTTTATGGGTTTGTTTAAGAATCGAAGGAATGGCGAGTATTAGAAGTATGAAATATAGTAAGACTGATCAATGTTCGTAGTCCTGCCGTCTGAGACTCTTTCTGGGTCCTTTGTAACAAATGTTGGACGACCGCCAAAGTATCCGAAGACTGGCGGCGTGCTGTCATCCTACTCTTGTTTAAAAGCACCCTTGCTTCACACATTGGCTGCACCAGATACGGGGCAATCAGTCTGAGCAGTTTAGCATCTTAGGTGTAAGGAAAAATAGTTGAAAGGAAGATGCAAGAGCAAAGAATATTTTTTGAGGCTCAAAACGGTTTCAGGTCTGAAAGAGGATATACGGATCAGGTAATTTCGCTCCGAAACATCGTAGAGAAGCATCCGGCTGTGAGCCAGAAGGGTTACTGTGGTTTTGTAACTTTCAAAAAGCGTTTGATAGGGTTGTAGGTAAGGAACATTAGGCCATTTACCAGTTTGTGAGATAGACGAACCCTTGCTACGTGCTGTGCAGACAATGTATTTAAATATAAAGCATGTAAACAATCTGAATTATATCATTCAAATACGAAATCAGATGAACCGCATGCTATAGAAGGCATACCTAATTACATGATACCATATAATTAAGGTATATCTCATCACATAATGGTGTAGTTTCCTAAATAATGTATGTTAATGCGATAAAATACTTTTAACAGATAACAGAATACACCGAACGTATTCTGAGAATCCTCCTAAAGCTCATAAATTTTCTTCAATAATTCCAAACCAGCATCGACTGTTGATCTACCTCTTGTAAAACCGAAGTGTGAATTATGAAATTAACGTAATTTGTTAAAAAAATTATATTGGATTTAGTATATTTACGTAGGTTAAGGTTAAAGGTCGATAGTTTGGGGAATCAGACGAACTTCATGATTTAAGCAGAGATATAACTTTACTAAGTTTCACTAGATCAGGAAATACTCCACGTGAAATACCACAAATAAATATTATAAATAAATACGGTGCAATAACAATAATTACTGTAGCCATCATTTTAGGAGAATGTCCTCATAACTCTAACTGTATTTAATGATTTGAAGTTTTTAATTATACCTGATACATCGACATCAAAAATTGGAAATTATTTTTACACTGATTTAGAGCCACCAAAGGCGGTAATGGTGCGTTGCCAACCCGAGGCCGGGATGTTAGGCTTCGAGCAAATGTATATTTATTGGCTACCTTACCTTCCAAACTCGAACATGTTATGACGTTATGACAGCAGGAATAGGTAAGGAGGTGGTACCAATCCGGGTGAGTCGCTGCGAAACTCTATCACCTAATAAAATGTCACTGTGTTACTGACGGTAAGACTATGTTCGCCTTTTACGAGCTGTCTGGCAGGAAGGCAGATAGACTATTCTGCAACGAAGCCCGGACCAACACGGGGAAAAACTAACTAACTGGATTTTGCATTATTACAAGTTTTTTTTTCAAAATATTTGAATTATTAATCCTTCATTTTCATCAAAATATGATTATGGGTAAAGAAATATTTAGCAAATGTCTAATATATTCTATCACAAACTATCATAATATCAAACAGCCAATATAACTAATTTTACACGTAAACCACGTACGCAATCTGCCTAACTCCAATTACTTCTCAGGGGAATCTGAGTAATAATTTTCGTTTCAGGAACTCCTGACAGGAATATTAATAAGGCTAATTCTGTCAGGTAATATTAAAATCTAACTTATTACTTATTTAGCCGCATCAATTGGGAAACATATTGTTTAATATGGTATTGTAATACCCACTCGTCTCACCCGTGAAGCGTCCTTTTTTTATATAATATACTGAACTAGCTGCGAGTTGCGGTTTCGTTTGCGCTCACACTGTACGCGACGCAGGATAGTTCCTCTTCGCCTCTTGGGCGAAGAGGAACTATCTTATATACTATTCTTGAATAGTATTACGTCAACACCATAAACAAAAACTATATGTCTAACTATAATCGCCTCCGTGGTCTAGCGGTTCAGTTGTTGGACTTGACTGCATGAGGTCCCGGGTTCGAATCCCGGTTCGGACAACAAAAAGAAAATTGGGTTTTTTCCATTTTCTAATAAAAATAAAAACGTTGCTCGGGATTGGATATGTGCCCGGTTAGCGATAGGCTTGCCACCTATCACATTGAGGGACTAAGTGTCTTCGGCTAGTCGTGGGTGCCACAACTAGGATGGGTGGTCGCACCTCTGCCTAGGTACCTCTTCGGGGATATGGGCATGAAGATACTTTATATATCTGACGTCACGTAGGAGTAGTAATTGATAAATCTTGTAATTGGAAATCGCATATTAATTAACTTCACAATAAAATCGATAGGTTTGTGTATGCGTTGAGAAGAATCAGAGAAGTGTTATCTCTTAGCTTATCGCAGATATGTTTCCTATGTTTTGCAGTATGGTGTTCCTAGTTAGGAGAATTCCCCAAATAAGTATTATTCACTTAATTTCATGTCAAAAATAAATATCCTTAGCAAGTGACAATTATTTACAATATTACCTAGTCTTGGGTAGTTCGCGAACGACCTAGGTGGGAAGAGCGCTCCTTTAGGTGAACTATGCGAACTAGTTCATTGAAAATCCCTCTCTTAGTTTTTTTTTATCTATTATATATTTTCTCATTTTTATTTAAGAAAAAGATTTTATGTGCCATAAAAAATGCTAACTTTAATTGTACTTTTATAGTATTGTAATATGATTATACAAGTCGTTGACTAATTATTAGTATAAATCATTTTATTTTTTCGTTTTTATTTCGATAAAAGATTTTATGTGCCATAACAAAAAAGTCAACTTTAATTATAAAAATTCATACTTTTTAAGTATTCTAATATAATTACACATTATACTAGGAACTAGCCTAGCTGGTGACTAATCATTAATATAAATTATTTTATTTTTCATTATTTAAATAAAAAATCTCATATAACATAAATGGACGTGTAAAATTTTCAGGTTAAAACTTAAAATAATCATAACTATATTTTTTTCTTTATTTATTGTTCTTTCTAAATTATTTCAAAAAAAGAACTAATGAACTAATAGAGCGAACTAGTTCATCCTTGGATTATGAACTAAATTGAGCGCTCTCTGCAGTGACCGGTTAGGCCCAAGCCTAATATTACCAGTTTTTATTTTAACTTAGAACGTACGTCTGTTTGTCCGTCCGGGTGGACTCTTGCAATTTAAATCTTAACCATTTTCTGGTTACCGGCTGAGCTGACATTTTGTATGAATATGTAAATCGGATTAATTTAACGATAGAACCTAATATCAGCCAGCCATAGGAACGCGTGCTTGTATAATTGCTTCTCAAGCCTCTCAAGCCTACTGCTGGGTCGTAGTGAGATCCTAAGGTCCTACAAACAAGAGCTTGCCACAATATATTCATTTTGTTAAAAACTTATTCTAACAAAAAGGATTGAATAACATCATTTGAATGTAACAAGATACATAGAACAAAGGGGATAGATTTAATCCGATAATTGCCTTCTCCAAAATTACGTTTCCATTTGTACCCACACGAGGCCGTTCGTGTCGACCCTTCTGTCATGAGCTTAATTTGAATTATGTCGGGACAGACGGCAGACCGACACAGCTCGATATGTATACATTTTACGTTCACCCCCTTGGGAAGGGGCGATTGGAAACGTTACCACTCTCATTTCTGTAAGTACCGGTTCGGAAAGAGGCTCATTTATGAAGCAGATTTGTGATTGAATTAATAATTAAAAAATAATAGTCAACTCTTTGGTCCAGCGGTCCGGTGTTAGCGTTAACTATTCATATGCCATACCTGGTTCGATACCCCAATCGCGCAACCTAAAATCTAATTTTCAATTTTGTAACAAGTACGAGGTCCGGGATTGAATAAATGCCTATAGCACACTACACTGCTTGTACGTGGCACCTTATCGTGGATACGGAACTGAAACCATACACGCAAATATGAAACAGTATGAAAACTATCTCAAAACGTTCGAAACGGTACACTCATACATATAGACATGCGCATGGCGCAGGCCCTTACCGGCAGGCTTAGATTTCGTACTACAATAATTATAGTACGAAACGTTTCGTACTATTATTATCGCATGTGTACGATATATTTTTCACTTACAGTGGTCAATAAAAACTATACCAAGTCCTGGGATTGTACATAGAGTCACCTAATTTTGAATAACTTCTTATCCTACTAAAAAAATAAGTATTATGTAAACAATATAACGTAATTGCCAATAGTGATTTTCAACTAACATACTTTTTTTAAGTTTACGATACGGCGAACGATATGTTTTTCTATAATACTATCTTTTAAAATGTTAATCTTTATATACGATATATATACCTATTACGACAATTAGTCTTTATATTCGTGCTGCTGAAGTAGTGAGTGCTTCGTCAAGACAAGTGATATGTTGTTATTTGTTTCAGCGATCTTTAAAAAAAACGCGCGTATTCGTCTTGTGATTACCTACATATTTGCTTATAATACTAGGTGGTCGAGTTTAGCAGCGACTCGCCCGGATTGGTACTACCGCCTTGCCTATTCCTGTCGCCATAACGTCATGACGTGTTCCGGTTTGGAGGGTAAGGTAGCCGGTAAACTAACTTTTGCTCGAGGCCTAACATCCCGGCCTCAGGTTGGCAACGCACAATTACCACCTTTGGTGTCTCAAGGCGGCGTGAATTTCTTAACATTAGCAAATCCGTCTGCTTGTTTGCCTTCCAATATCATAGTAAAAAATAAAAAAAACTACATGGTTGCTCCAATTCGAAATATTGATCACTAAAAAACAATAAATGCTAACATAAAAAAAACAACGTGACAAATCTACTGCTTCAATGAAGTGCCGGTAAATATTTTGTCACCTAGGCTGTTTCCAAACTGTTCCATTTTTGTACTGTGGTTTTACTATAATATTTTATTTGCGGCTTAGACAAATTCCAACTTCAGGCCCGACTGCTAAAAACACTAAAAACTTTATTTCAAGTCGAGTTTGACTTTAACGACCTCAATCGTAAAACGTAAAGACTTTATTAACCAAAAGGCGTATGTTTATGTGTTGTGGAAATGGTGAACTGAGGGTAAGCGCATATTGATATTGGTAATCCGCACGGATTTTTCAGCTGTGTTTTTAACTCGCGATGGAAAAGAAGGGTGTTAAAAGTTTCTTGTATCTGTGTATGTGTCAGTCATTGGCATAATTACTTGGCTAATTAGAACTAATTGGCATAAAGATCGCGTGCAATGTGTGGAATAGGATTAACAAATTTAATTTGGTGTTTGTAAAATTCAGTAAAATGTTTTAAATAGCGAAATAGGAAAAAAAATAATTCTTTATTACCCCCGACAATAAATAAATGTAATATAGCTAAGAACTACTCGATAACAATAGCTTTCAAATAAAATTGGTCCATCCGGTCAAAAGTTACGATGCCAGGCACATAGATGCATGCACACACGCACGCACACACGCACGCACACACACACACGCACACACACACACGCACACACGGTCAATAATGATGGTATATTGTATGTCTCGTAACATTGGTACCGGTTGCCAGTTAAACATCAACCCGAGAGTTGAGGATTCTTGCTGTCTTAGATAATTTGGCCGATTTGGCTTATTTTGATTGGTTTTGATATTTGTTCGAGTCCAGGGAAGGTTCAAAGGACGAGAAAAGGTGAAATACTGTGTGGACACTGGGAACAACATTTTAAGTTTTTCTATGCAAACAGCACGGGTGAAACGTTCGCCGGAACACCAAGTATATTTATATAGTACCTAAGCCGCTTAATTTTTATTAAATTTCGTTTATTAGCAAAAAATTATCGGCGCGTGTGAATAAGATTTGTGTCCCAAGGAATAAGGACGGTAATATTTATCACTCTATTTAGCAGAATCAGAAAATCTTTATCCAAATATACCATACGAGTGGTACTTGTGCGCGTCAACATTATTTATTTATTCAAAGTTTATGCACAATAATGTACAAAGGTGGACTTAATGCAGCATGGCATTCTCTACCAGTCACCCTAACTCATTAAGAGAGCTTAGTTGGATCGGGTGCACAGAAATAATTATTGTAAAAAAAGATGTGAACAAATTATCTTACAATAATAAAAAATATACTATGTAAATATAGAAATAATACAAATGATACATAAAATACACACATACACAAACATATACATAAACGCACAGGAAAATACATATATACATAATTTAGGATAAGTAATGTCTGATACATCTAGTCTGATAGATACGCAGAAAGGTGACGTTTAAGGGAAAACTTGGATGAACTGTTTCTAATTTCATTGGGGAGTACATTCCACAGACGTACAGCTTGACAAGAAAACGATTTTGAAAGGAAATCAGTGCTACAAAAAGGTACTTGAAGAATAGAATTGTTAGTGGAACGAAGTTGTCTAGAATGTGTAGCATGCAGAAATTGAAACTTAGATTTTAAATATAATTATTATGTACTTACTACCACGGGACAGGAATTGCGACCACACACTGAGAAGATCCGGATCTGATTATCATATGTTATTCCTTATTATAACGAAGACAACAAGTGGAACTTTTACCTCTCAATGAAAAAAAAAATACATGAAGCCCCAGCCAAAAGTCATAAACGTTTCGTTAAAATATTTTTTTTATGTGAGAAGTCAACGAATGTGTGTCATACATAATACACGGTTGTCCTGATGTGCTCCACTATACAAGTTTTCCCTTGGGACTGGAACATGGCTCGAGTCATATGACTCGTAAAAGGCGAGCACAGGTTTCCTGTCACTAGCACCTGACATCTGACCAGGTGGTAGAGTTTCGCAGCGACTCAACCGGATTGGTATCATCTTACCTATTCCTGCCGGCATAATGTCATGACGTGTTCCGGTTCCGAGGGTAAGGTACCCGGTAAACTTACTTTTGCTCGAGGCCTTACATCCCTGCCTCAGGTTGGCAACATACAATTATCATCTTGGTATCTCTAGGCGGGGTGAATTTATTACTATCAGGAAATCCGTCTGCTTGTTTGCCTTCCAATATCATAAAAAAACAGTAAGACGGGGTCCTACCCAGACAAATTGCCGCACACCACTCTATAAATTTATAAAAATAAAAAAAGGAGTGTATCCAATTCTAATTTAAAAAATAATGTGTTTAGTAGATACTATTTTGCAATATAGATGAATTTTATATTTTTGGGCTACATAGATAATATCAGAAAGATTTTTAAATAAACATTTATGCCGCGCATTTTTTGTGGTTTCTAGTAACAAATTACGGGGAGTGCAAAAGACACAGTTTTAATTACAAAATGGCGGACGAGTGAGCGAGACAAAAATATAACAGTTACCGAACGACTGAGCCTTAACTAGGTACAATAAATTAAATGTCTCGAATTCCTCTGCTTACCGGACACAAACAAAAGCGACACACTCTACTAATGCTTACTTTAAATAAAAGTTGATTACGTCCCGAACTCCCGGTACGTCTTATCCCTTAATATATCCGTGAATCCAATTAACGGATAAACAACCAAGCTTGATGTGAAAGCTGAAACCTGTTAGTTGATATGTGATTAATCAGATGGGCTCGCAGCCGGATAGACGGGATACACGGGATAAACAGGGATTATCCGGGACTGGCTAAGGCGATGAAGGCCTTAAAATATCCGTTTTCTTTAAGGAGTTCAATATCATTCAGCTCCATCATTTAATAGGATTGCTAGAGCTTACTTCGGAAAGACTATCTTTTGACTATCAATCGTATCAATGTTTCATAAATTCTGTCCGTTCAGAAATTCGATAATAGAAATTTTTATCTAATGACCGCCTCGTTGGTCGAGTGGGTAGCGTACACGCCTAACTACACCGTTCAACAGCGAGGCTCGGGTTAAATTCCCGACGGGGGCAGGCATTTGTGTGATGAACATTTAGATGTCTGCATTTCCGCGTGTGGGTGTTTATTAAATTTATTCTGGTATCTATTTAAGTATTTCTATGTGTTAAAATCGTTGATTAGCACCCATAACACAAGCATATAATTTGCTTATTTTGGGGTTAGATTCAATTTATGTAACTTGTCCTAGGACATTTATTTATTGTTTCATCGCCATATTACGCCAAACGCCATAGAGCCCTCGAACATCTTGATTTTCGAAAACGTATAATTTGAAAATAGATAGTTTAATACAGTGATTCCTAATTTGGTCCCTTTTTCATTATGTTTTTTTTATTATTAGAGAAGTTTTTAGATTATAGTATAACTCTAGCTAAAAAAGTAATTAATAGAAATAAGTAGTTGATTTACAAAAATACGATAAAAAAAAGATAAAAAAGGAAAAAAAAGTGTGTATAAAATAGGTAAAATAATGTTGCACATGGTATCAAATGCATACATGCAGACAACATTAGTTAAATTAATCAGTAAAATATTCAATAAAAGTAAAAAATTACTGAACATAAGTCGGAGGGCAAATTTGTAAAATTTAAAAAGAGAAAAAAATGTGGTTCCTAGGTTTTCCGTACATTGGATTCCGCGGTTATTTATTGTGAAACATGAAAATGGAAAGATAATTATTAACAATGAAACGAACAGCCTTCAGTGACTTACGCGACTAACCAGAAAATTCACTCGTTTGACTTCAACCTTATAATTATAAATTTTTTGTATGCAAAAGGAGCTGATGGTTTTCCCGGTGGTTATGGGACATACACACCAAAGACAGTAATTGTGTACTCAAAGGGGATTGCGTGACTCAGATGTTCCTGTAACAACGGCTATAACAACAAACATAACTACGTTACTTAAAACCGACTTCAAAACTAAAAAATCAAAAATAATAAAGATATAATATTAATTATATACTTATATGTGCTATTTACTAATAGGTTTGAAGTCGGTGCCAAACCTTAAACTGATAATTAGATTATAAGTATTAAATTGGATTGGCACCGACTTTTTTTTAATACTATCTATTTATTTTTTATGTTATAGGAAGGCAAACAAGCAGACGGATTTCCTGATGGTAAGAAATTCACGCAGTCTAGAGACACCAATGATGGTAATGGTGTGTTGCCAATCTGAAGTCAGGATGTTAGGATGTTGAGGTAAAAGTAAGTTTACCAGCTACTTTACCCTCCGAACCGGAACACGTCATGACGTTATGGCGGCAGGAATAGGTAAGGCGTTGGTACCAATCCGGGTGAATCGCTGCGAAACTCTACCTAGGTGGTAGAGTTTCGCAGCGATTCACCCGGATTGGTGTATGTAACACTTTGTAACACTTTTTAGTTTATTGCTGATATAATTAAATTTATTAAAAATAAACTTCGCGGTAGGTGAAAATAGGTATAAAATGGTCATAAAATAAAAACTAATGGGCCTACCTGAATCAAATTTTTATGGGACTAATTCGAAACTATTCCGCATCAAAAAAAGTATTACGTAAATCGGTCCAGAAATCACGAAGAAACCGGTGTACATACAAAAAAAGATATACGGGCCGAATTGAGAACCTCCTGGTTTTTTGAACTCGATCAATAAGGATACCACACATTCTTAACCGGTACAAAAAAGTGGCGAGCAACAAGGTTATGACGGAAAGGAAGGAAGACTGGTACCAATCAATACGAGTCATTTTTTTTTATGATTTTGGAAGGCAAACACGCAGACAGATTTCCTGATGGTAAGAAATTCACGTCGCCTAAAGACACCAAAGGTGGTAATGGTGCGTTGCCAACCTGAGGCCGGGATATTAGGCCCCGAACAAAAGTAAGTTTCAGTTTATTGGCTACCTTACCCTCCAACCCGGAATACGTCATGACGTTATGGTGGCAGGAATAGGTAAGGCGGTGGTACCAATCCGAGTGAGTCGCTGCGAAACTCTACCACCTAGTAACTCGGTCTAACTAATGGTTCTAGTGAAATAATCCAGCAAGTAGCAAACCTGACCACTGACCAGACCATTCCGGTAGTATGCACGACGCCACATCTGCCAACAATATTTTACCGACAACGAGATAATCTTATAAATAACCCAGATATTTAATTAACTGGTCCCACGAATACCAATCTCAGATTAATTTTCCAGCCCATACCTTTAAAAGGCAAATAACACGGAATATAATCTTTTCAATTCGGATATATGCTCCTAGCTATATTGAATACATACTCATATTCCAGCCTTTTATATGATATTTGTATGGAAGTTTTATGAAAAGTCTGACAGATCCTTGATCAATAGTATTCGCTGGAATCAGGATATCAAGCAAATTTCATTAAAATCAAATAATTATTTTTAAAAACATTCTGTCAATGGGAAAACCGCTGCCTACTCGTATAACAAAATGGCACAACGATGCCTTATAAAAATAATTATGAAGTAAAATGAATTATGAATCTAATAAAATCGTAACATATGCCTAATAAAAATATTTTATCCGACATATAACTATTATTTTTGTCTCGTCTGTATTATTGGCAGTATGTTAAAAATCCTATTAATATTATAAATGCGAAAGTTTGTATGTATGGATGTATGGATGTTTGTTACTCTTTCACGCAAAAACTACAAAGCCGATTACGATGAAATTTGGTATGTAGGTAGCTGAAGACCCAGAATAACATATAGGCTACTTTTTATCCCGGAGTTCCCGCGGGATTGGGACTTACGCGGGTGAAACCGCGGGACGCAGCTAGTATGTTATATGTTAAAAGCGGTTATCTGCGAGTCAGACTCGCCCAAGAAGGGTTCCGTAGGCCGTAGCAGTAATCTTCATAATGTAAATGATATTTTAGTTCATTTCTAAATACTCATAAATAAGTCATACTGAGACGATGAGGCGCGGTCCCCACCTCTTCTATACATTTTGTATGAAAATCAGTAAAGCGCCACTTCTCTAATTTCAGAATCAGAGAAGTGGCGCACTTTACCCGCGCCTCGCCCTCGCCCGATGTCTCTTGTATTTGTCCTGCGCCTAAATCTATTTAGTCTTTTTTAAATGAAAATGTAACAGACAGTCATCCATTCTCGTGTGGCTTGTGGCTCGTGTGGACGATAGCACCTAAATAACTTAATACGTACTAACTCAACTACTCACATGGTGTTCCATTTTCTGTGCTAGCGATTGAGAAAGGTTTTCGCACTTGAATAGCGTTAACATCATGTATGGACTGTCCATGAACGACCACCATGGACATTCCATCATCCGACTTGTATCGACGTTCAAATACGAATCTGATTCATTGATGTCACTTCCCAAGCTATAAATATAATGTCTCAGGATCACTACATATACTATATAAATTCTCTAATTCTCTTCCCGTAGATATCAGGAGAGCTCCAAATATTAATATTTTCAAAAGTTTGTTACAGCGTCACTTTCTGCGTTCACTGTGATTAATAATTTTATTGCTTGTTCTAAATTCTACCTATAACCTATAATTAAAACAGGCTTCTGCTTTTAGGATAATTTATTTTGTCTAGTATTAGATGCATTTTTAAAATTTTAAGAGCACCATTAGAAAGTATTCCGCTATATCTTGTTCCATACTCGAGGGTTGCTGGAAGAGATGGCTGATTCGGCAATAAGGCTGCCTTTGTGTATCCTATCCCACCAAAAACATAAATGTAAAAAAGGAGAGCCAAGATCAATACAAAAATTATGCTTGGCTGTGAACTCCGCCACAAAAAGAATGGAAATCTTAATGGGTGCCAAGTTCTATGCAAAATCCAAATACTTATTTATAGGGACAAAATAACATTATGATCAAGTATGAAACTCTATTTCTTTGCTTTATTCGATACCTATAACAAATGCTGTTATTTCAAAGTAAGAGATCTAATAGTAGGTTAGATTTAACTTGGCCAGTTTTCATTACATTAGTTATTTCGTAACAATGTTCAACATAATATATATTATAAAAACTGGCCAAGTCAAATCTAACCTACTATTAGATCTCTTATTTTGAAATAACAGCATTTGTTATAGTTAATCGCACAATAAAGAGTTATTGTATTGTATTGTATAAACACAGCTCCATTGCCTGCAGGCTAAGATATATAACATGACCGTCCCCACATCAACTTTGCATTTTTAATCAAAGTAATGCCAGATAACGAACGTTATGCCTTTCTGAGCATGACATTAACGGCCTGTTACAGATATTATGCGAAACAAAAGTGTAAGTAACAGGCAGGTATAGCACAGCAAGGTCGTGTGTGTGGTGTGTGATGTATGTCGCGCTTGGCCGGCCGACCGTGGATCCGAGTCTCTCATTGATTGGCAACCGTCATGTTTTAAAGTTGACCAGCTGAGGTGGTTGTCGTTTTTGGCACCATCACCTCGGCATTCCCTCCAGAAACCAATTTAACATTTGAAGAGTTTTAAAGTTTTATCGCCTCTGTGGTCTAGCGGTTCAGTTGTTGGACTTGACCGCATGTGGACCCGGGTACGAATCCCGGGTCGGGCAACGAACATAAAATTGGGGTTTTCCAATTTTCTTATAAAAAAAATGTAGCTCGGGATAGGATATGTGCCACACATTTTATTCCCAGGTGTGAGCAAATGCCACGGCCTGGTGGATTAGGATGAATTTCATGACCACAGGTTATAACGTGATAAATATATAAATTTACACTTGAGCGTATCATAGCACTAGTATATGCGTCTCTGCTGCCCCCTCCTCCCCCCGGAATATAATCGTGAAGATAGTAACGTAAGTAAGACGTAACGTCAATTAACAAAGCCGTATGTGATTTATCACTTGACCGCCAGGGCGGAGACTCCCATTGGCCATTTTC
>NJDD01002033.1:30450-43065 GCA_002245505.1 Calephelis nemesis | reverse complement strand
CCCGCCTCTTCTTTCCGTTTAACCTACGTTACATTAAACAAATAGTTTCATTAGCAAAGCTTTAGAATTTCTTCTGTTTTTTATTTGTTTATTTACATACACACATATTTTCACACCAAGTCCCTCACGTGGTAAGCAGCGAGTATCTAGCGTCAAGTTTCACGATCCTGGCAGATCCTCCAAATTCGTTACCCTTTTCATACAAACACGACGGTTTCGGAAACTCTTAAAACCCGCTTTGGATAGCACCTGATCGATTTGATCATGGAATGTTAACTGATGTAGGTACCAGGAGAGACCCTGGGTACATCCATCCACACTCGCATAGTATATCTGCTTTGTTAATATTTCATCTGTCAATTTTGCACATGATCGAACCAGCAGATCTTGCCCTTTCTCATTTTAACACCAACACTCCCACTCTTTTAAATAAACAATTCTCATTGTTGTTTTAAATAAGCTAATGTGTTAAATTTATTTCGCATTTAAAAAACATGATTTGTAAAGTATATCCAGTTCCAGTCTGACTGACAACGAATGCCTTGATAATATAAGTTATTACAAATTTAACGAAAGTTCTCTGGTAATTTTATTCAACACTCTTGCGACCTGATGTTACTGACGTCCCAGGCGTGATAGTACCTAGCATCAATCTAACTTCTTTCAACAAAAGTTGGAGAAAAAAGCTTTCCATGAATCTTATATATATGTATAATAAATGAGTTTGCTCTGCTTATCCCAACGTTACTTTTTAGAAGCGATAATTGGGTCTGGCAGAAAAAACACAAAAGTAAGATGAATGCGGTCGAAATGAGAGCGCTGCGAAAAATTTGTGGTTTAACGCTCGCTGACTCCACTCATAACAGTGAGATTCGAGAAAGAGTGGGATTGAAAGAAAGTGTTAGTATAAAAATAAGAAAGGGTTAGCTTTGTATTTCGATGAAGATGACATAATGATAAATGAAAGATTGACAAAGAAAATATGTAATGCGAATCTCTTTGACCAGCGTGTTTGTATGAAAAGGGTAATGAAAAGGCAGATCTCAAAGGATTTGGAACCAAGTTTAACTAATTTAGATTAAATATATCCAAGTTTAAACATAGCCAAGCTTTTTTAAAAAAATAATCTCCAAAATTAAATAAGAGAGAATTACAATTTATATGAAATTCGTAAAATTTAAAAATTCTACGCTGACGAAGTCGCGGGCAAATAGCTAGTACTTTATAGAGCTTGTTTTTTATACGATTAAAAGAGAAACGGAGAGAC
This sequence comes from Calephelis nemesis, assembly GCA_002245505.1. Lineage (NCBI taxonomy): Eukaryota > Metazoa > Arthropoda > Insecta > Lepidoptera > Riodinidae > Calephelis > Calephelis nemesis. The sequence continues at coordinate 41,798 of NJDD01002033.1, read as the reverse complement.
AGGTGTCAGACGGCAAGCTGTACACATGTGACATCCTTATAGATCCCAAATGTGATTATAGCGCAGCTTATACTACGCGTGACACAGCGAACAAGCCTACGGCTCTCTTGATGGTACGAGACAATAGTGTGACAATCAATCCAGCTACTAGGTATATCAATGTTCCCTGCATTGATATAGTAGCTGGAATAGGGAATAGGTACGTTGTCGAAAATCTCTACCACATAGAAAAATAAATAAGCCCAAATATATCAAAACCCATTAAGTAATGTCGTTCGTGTGTAGCACACATAAACACAGGAGGTACTCTTTAGCTGTGGTTACGTGCGTATAACCTTGGCATCGACCGCGCGGGTCGCCCTTGAACCGCCCCGTCATACCCTGCTCGTACAAACAAGATTTTCTATAAAACATCCCGATTTTAATATTTAAATAGACCGCATCCAAATCCTGCAACATAAAGTTGGAGCTTTGAAAACATGAAAAATAGGGTTTAGAAAATATCCCCATCTAGAGTGAATTTAGACCAGCGTCTTTCGTCATAACATACCTAAGGGAAGCTACAACATTCTTTTAATTATAACTAATTCGTGTAATTTTAATCACAATTTGACATATAATAACCAAACTTATCTAATATGACATACGTATATTTAGTTATTGTATATTAAAGTTTTAGTTAAATATTATACTACGTAATATATTTTCAAACTATTTTTAAAGGCAACATGAGCAATGAGTATTTATGTCACCAGAATTAATACAAACAATAAACAGTTAATATGTTACTAATTTTATCGTATTGGTTTACAGTTAAAACTAAAATCGAAAAAAAAAACAAATTATAGAGTTTTTAATAGCAGACATTTTTAAACGCTTCCAAAATAATCGGAGTAATATTCTGCTATAGCTCTTTAATTTTAAAAGTATACAATTTTTATTATAATTGTGAACTGTAACTGCCATTGAAATAAAAAACAGGACTTTTGTTAAAGGTTTCTCTATTCGTTTGAATTTGTCAAGTAAAAAATGAAAAAAAATATTTAAAAAAGAAAAACTATTTGATTTAAAAGTTTGTTTTAAAAACGAAATCGTTCAAATTCCCACAGTGTTTTTGCCGTTGTTTATTCCTCTTTCGCTGTTTCCGACTTTCCTCAAAAATTATAAAGTTTAATTCGTTTAAGATTAATGAATAAACTTACAAAAGTTTTGAGAAGTCAAAAGCTACCGTTTCAAGTTAATAGAACATCCGAATTGTTCATTAAGTTTCCCAAGCTTCCACCGCGCGGGACATAAGCGGCTCGGGGTACCGACCGAGTTTACAAACTTCCTTCTGGGGCGAGTATAATAAATGACGCAAATGTGCCCCCACACATTTGTTATACTTACCTGCAATCGTTCGTTTTAATTGTACGTAAGATATCATAACTCGTATCTCAGACGCAGACGTGTGTTAAACTTGTTTTGACCACGTCCCGGGTTCGAACCGCGAGTCGACATGACAAGGAATTGTCTAAGTACTGCAGGCAAAAAGACCTTTGGAATATTACAATAATTACAACTCCAACTTAGTCACGTATTTGTGAAATAGTTTAGCATTAAAACCAATCTATGTGGGTTTATCTACGAAGGGTTAATCTTTAATTTAGTACAGAGTTTTATGCAGGGAGGATTATCCTTAGTTTAATCAGTTGTTTATCTAGGAGGGTCTAACCTTTAGTTTAATATGGATACGAATTTAACTTATATATCGGTTGTTAGTAGATTTATTGCTTCTAATTGTCTAATTCTAATCGTCTCATTAGAAACAATAAACCTACTAACAACCGATTTAAATTTACTAATTCATCTAGGTAAACAGAAGATGTTTATTCCCCGTGTTGATCCGGCTTCCTTTGTGGAATAGACCATCTGCCTTCCTGTGCCAGGCAGCTTGTAAAAGGCGAGCATAAGCTTGCCGTCACTAACACCGTGACATCTGACTAGGTGGTAGAGTTTCGCAGCGACTCACCCGGATTGGTACCACCGCCTTACCTATTCCTGCCGCCATAACGTCATGACGTGTTCCGGTTCGGAGGAAAAGGTAGCCGGTAAACTTACTTTTGCTCGAGGCCTAACATCCCGGCCTCTGGTTGGCAACGCACCATTACCACCTTTGGTGTCTCTAGGCGGCGGGAATTTACTTATTACTTACCATCGGGAAATCCGTCTACTTGTTTGCCTTCCAATGTCATAAAAAATGCATGCAAAAGTATCTCAAAAACCACTAGTCACAACTCACACCTTAATCAAATTTATTTGGGATATTACTGTACTATGGAGCTGTACGAGAAACATAACCAGTCGTGTGGCGAAAGAAACAGAAAATCCACGATGAAATCAAAAGGCAAAAAAATCGCGTAACAATCTCAGACGCGATCTAATCCAGTAGTGGGTTTTAGAATTATATAGACGCAAAAGAGCCCATTGTATGGTCAATGTAAAATAAACGATTTTCAGTTTCAAAACAGACAAAAAAACAAACAAGCAAATTAAGAATCCTCCATTGATGGATCGGTTAAAAATGCTAATCGACCATATTTTCAAAACGAGATTTTCACCGCATGGGAGTTATAACTTATAAGCGGCTTGACAATTCCGGATTCCAAATCTTCCTAGTCCCTACTATCCTAGTACTTACTACGAATGACACAGATGTACCATAATGTTAGCATTTGTAACGCTCACTAAATCAAACACAGTTAATTAAGTTTCTGGAACTGGCCATTTACAACAAATTAAACAATAAAACAATGACTGTATTTGATAATGGAACTATCTAGGCACATAATGGTGGTAATTTTGTTGCGCACTCACCAAACTAATTTTAAGTTATCGCTATCTTCTTTCAACGAAAGAAACAGAAAGAGACAAAACACTTTTAGCGCTGTCAAATTAGACCGTGCACGTCATTTCTACAGACGTTAAAGCTATTACTCGGTAAACGTCGATAAAAAACATTGCGATTTGACATGTTCGGACTAATCTGACACGTCTAAAACATTCCATCTCTTTTGTTTTTGTTTCATTTAAAAAAGGTAGCATGCATCTAAAACAAGTTTAGTTTGTGAACAGCAGAATTACCACCAATATGTATTAATTTTTAATTTTCGAGACTATAACTTCCTCTTTTTTAATTTGGCGGGGTTCAGATAATTGTGTGTCGCTAATATAATGAAATCAAAACGTGAACATTTTTCTTCATTGTTTTTTTTTATTTTTCTACGGCTTAAGTCAACAAGAGGCAACTTCAACTGACATTTGCCAAAGAAGCATAATCTTGTAGCTCTGTGTATTCGTGGTAAGGAGCATTTAGGCGAGATCACCTCGACGACGACAAACGTGAAGGTCGTAATGCCACTGCTGTTTCTGTATCTAATGTTAATACCGTACGACAACTAAATATGACTGACAATTACTGAAAAATAGTTAAGCGCCGTAAACTGTTTACCGAATCCAACTATGTACCAACGTTACGATTTGATTTTTTTTTTCACATAAATTTTATCAAATCAGTTTTTGAGTTACATTCAATGTTGCATAGATTTTTCACCTTTCTTGACGATTTTATCAATGTCGTATCATGATAAAATGAATGAGGGAATATTCGGAATCATGACCCGTCTTTCTATAATGAATCATCAAAATGGTTGACTACTGACGGCGTAATCGCGTAAAAATAATACAAAAAAAATATACAGTCAACTGGAGAACTCCTCTTTTTTTAGAGCCGGTTCAAAAAATACTCGTCTACAAATTCGATCTGAATTGAGTCAAGAGGCAAACATTTTGCATGAGCAACTGAAGGTTCGAAAGCTTTGCGCTAATTGATACCACATGAATTAATGCAAGACCAAAAACGACTGTGAGTAGAGTGGTGGCAAAAATTTAAGAAAAGTTTAATGGAAGAGAGACAGGTGTCCGACAACCTGGACTGGATGTATTTTTTGAAACCGGAAAGAAAAAACCCGTCAACAGAATGGATTTGAAGAGTTGCAACACAACAAACGTTTATAAGAGTCGGAACACTGGCAAAACATTGGCTCCGTCTTTCTTTAGGAAAACTGGATATTTTGTAATAATGTCGCTTAAAAATCAAATAACAGTCGCTGCTGCTTGGTATGTAAACCATTGCTAGACCAGCGACTTAAAAAAAGTTTGCGAAAAGCGTCCTTGCAGACATGCCATCCTCCACCACGCGTCCGCACGTTTCGAAGGCTTCAAATATGGAACTGGTGATGCATCCGCCGTACAGCCCTCACACGTTGCGAGTTATTTTCATCTCCAAAATAATCTTCAAAAGATAAACTTGAAGGTTTACGATTCTCAAGGCCGAAAACCCAGTGAAAAATTCCAAGCTTATATCTGCTTCTGGTCTGAAGACTGCCTTACATATTGGTTGGTTAATTTTTTTTATGGGGACGACAGTTTGTATGAAAGTCTATAACCTAAAGGCGAAGTTACGAGTAAAAAGAAATACTAAGAAATAAATAAAAATGAGAGTTTTTTATTGCTGCGTCAGCGATTCTATTAAAATCTTCGATAACATCATAAGAACCCACTCAAAATTTGTTAATCTGAATTCCGATAAGGTAACTATTTAACGGCTCAGAAGAAATCCCATTATTGTTGACGGGTGCAGGTGTTCTGATGAGGGTCGCTTTTTGTGAAGGCTCAGATGAAAAATGTTTCAAAGTTAACCGCAGACCCTCGCGGAATTACTTTGTGTCCGAACTTAAATGATATTTTCATATATGGGTGCCCTACGTCTACTGGTGTGGTTACATTGTTTTTCGCTGGCTAACAGGAGGATGAGATCTCTTTGGGACGCATCTTAAGAGGAATCTCCAGAAAATTACTTTCATCCATAATGAGTATGATTGTCAAACAAGTACTCGATGAAAATAGGTGGATGTTTAGCGATCAGTGTAAGTAATTATAGTAATTCATTATTTAAAATTGGTTTAACAATTTTAAAGACTGCCAGATTCTCAATTAAATATTGTTAAAAAAAAGTATCTTTACGCCCATATCCCCGAAGAAGTAGGCAGAGGCACAACCGCGGCACCCACGACTAGCCGAAGATACTTAGTCCCACAATGTAATAGGTGGCAAGCCTATCTCCAACCGGGCACATATCCTATCCCGAGCAACCTTTTTTTTTATTAGAAAATTGAAAAAAAAAAACAATTTTCTTTTTGTTGCCCGACCCGGGATTCGAACCCGGGACCTCATGCAGTCAAGTCCAACAACTGAACCACTAGACCACAGAGGCGATTTAAATATTGTTAAAATTAAAAATATCCATTAAACCCCAACAAAACCAGTCCGGGATGTAGCCAAGGACCATCTTGATTACCTATCTCAGCCGCATTTAAAACAATATAATGGGGTAATAGTAACGAAGTGTTATAACTTGAAACATCGTTTTTTTTATGTTACTGGAAGGCAAACAAGCAGACAGATTTCCTGATGGAAAGAAATTCACGCCGCCAAGAGACACCAAAGGTGGTAATAGTGCGTTGCCAACCTGAGGCCGAGATGTTAGGCCTCGAGCAAAAGTAAGTTTACTGGCTACCTTACCCTCCGAACCGGAACACGTGACGTTATAGTGGCAGGAATAGGTAAGGCGATGGTACCAATCCGGGTGAGTCGCTGCGAAACTCTACTACCTAGTCAGATGTCATGGTGTTAGAGACGGAAAGCCTATGCTCGCCTTTTACGAGCCTGGCAGGAAGGCAGATGGACTATTCTGCAAAGGAGCCCGGAGTAACACGGGAAACATCGTTACATAATAATTGTATTGTTCAGTGTTCACGACGATGAATCAAGTTGTACCGGTTGTAGTAAAATATAATCCCAGATAACCTTTGCGTGTTCAGCACCTATTCTGGGAAATTTCGGTGGTTTATCGGTGTAGGCACGACAGTGTTAAATACTGACGCTAAAGTTACAGAAATAAGTATGGTATTATCGCCGAGTCAGAGACACCACTAGTCAGTTGTCGCCGTGTTGGTACTTCGTAGCATGGTGCATTTTAGCTTCTTTCTAATTAAGTAGATTTATTCCACTTCCTCTCTGCCAGACAGCTGGTGAGACGCGTGCACTGGTTAAAATATAGAACACTAGCTGTCCGCCCTCGATTCACTTCTGTTATTCAAGAATTAAGAAGAATAAAAAGAAATTAAGAAAAGAAAAATTAAGAAGAATAATAAAAAGAAAAGAAAGAAGAAACCTACTAATATTATAAATGCGAAAGTTTGTGAGTATGTCTGTATGTCAGGATTGATAGATGCAGTAAGCGCGCATGTCTTTGCTACCTACGCTTCAACGATATTTAATTTTGCGCCCGGAGATTGTAACTTTTTGATAACTCATTAAGTTGTTAATTTTTTTTCTGATAGTGTACAAGGCAATTTTTTATCTAAATCACACGCATAACGTATTTAACGGATTTATTTGATTAAGGGTTGATGCTATATTGTTAAAAATATGTTCTAAAGTGACCCTTCATTTTACTGTTTTAAGTAAGTAAACGCAAAAAACGGTTATTGTGGGTTATTTTTTTTATGTTATAGAAAGGCAAACAAGCAGACGGATTTCCTGAAGGTAAGAAATTCACGCCGCCTAGAGACACCAAAGATGGTAATGGAGCGTTGTCAACCTGAGGTCAGGGTGTTAGGCCTCGAGCAAAAGTAAGTTTACCGGCTACCTTACCCTCCGAATCGGAACACGTCATGACGTTATGGCGGCAGGAATAGGTAAGGCGGTGGTACCAATCCGGGCGAGTCGCTGCGAAACTCTACCACCTAGTCAGATGTCACGGTGTTAGTGATGATAAGCCTATGCTCGCCTTTTACGCCTGGCAAGAAAAGCAGATGGTCTATTCTGCAAAGGAGCCCGGACCAAGACATATGTGGTATTTCTTACATATGTTAGAAAAAAATTGCATTCATAATTAATGTCGTAAGCGATATAAACGTACAAATCGCAAGTGTGAACGAACGGTTACGCACACAATTGCAAAATACCGTACAATTCTAGTGCCACACAAAATTATGGAACCATTTATCATACCACCTTTCAGAAACGCGAAACTATCTCGCCTGTCGTCTTCATTTGAAACTTCTAATGATGTTAGCAGCGCCTGAGTGCTGGAACTTCCTGGCACAGATTCCTGCAGCTTACCCGTATAAGTTCTGTGATTTTATTAATAAGGTCAGCTTTTTGTTTTATGAAAGCAATTATGTCCTAAGCTACTCATTATTTTCTTGATGCATATGTTTCGTTGTTATAATTTTTTTTTCTTTCAGTGCTATCAAAAATAAATAACGTTTTAAACCTGTTAAAAACTTGATCTTACGTTACATCCAGACAAAAAATATGTTATTGGTTTTCGTTCCTTTTATTTGGTTATTTATTTGAATAAAGTTTTTAAAAAAATGAGAAAACGTACAAGAGTTTAATTCGCCAAATCTTCTAGTCCGCGTCCGCGTTCCGATCCGGTGGCAGATTTTTCCTAATAAAAACGACGTTGCTCGGGATTGGATATGTGCCCGGTTGGTGATAGGCTTGCCACTTACTACATTGTGGGACTAGGTGTCTTCGGTTATACGTGGGTGCGCTGGTTGTGCCTCGGCCTATCTCTTCGGGCATATGGACCTGAAGACACTTTACTTTTACATATGCGTCAGAAGAAAGCATCTATGTGAAATATATAAATTATTCTTACGAAAGTAATTTTTTTTTTATGTTAGGAAGGCAAACAAGCAGACGGATTTCCTGATGATAAGAAATTCACGCCGCCTAGAGACACCAAAGACGGTAATGGTGCGTTACCAACCTGAGTTCAGGATGTTAGGCCTCGAGCAAAAGTAAGTTTACCGGCTACCTTACCCTCCGAACCGGAACACGTCATGACGTTATGGCGGCAGGAATAGGTAAGGCGATGGTACCAATCCGGGCGAGTCGCTGCGAAACTCTACCACATAGTCAAATGTCACGGTGCTAGTGATGATAAGCCTATGCATAAAATGTTTAGCGGAGTATTACAAAATGTTAGAATTCAATATTCATAGTTAAGACAAAATAACAACGGTCGGGTCGGCTAGTTGTTACTGTTGAGAAATGCCTACTAAATTTCTTTGGCCGGTTCAGATAACGTCTGCTTGTTTATTTTAATCTTATTAAAACACATAATAAAAAATCATAAAACTTAAATGAAACTGTTCCGTACCAAGACAAATCGATTCACATCTATACAATCTGCATATAATAAATCTGTAGAAGGGTTAATTCTGTACATTGAAAATATTAAAAAATAAATAGCATACTGGATATTTATTTTTTTAATATTTTCAATATGATTCAGTATGAATACTGTTACTGGATCGATACCAAACCCAAATATGTAATTAAAAACATTTTTATCCATCTGTATGTTCAGGCATCACGTGAAAACTAACGGTTCGATTTCGATGAAACTTGGTATAATTATACCTTCCTGGGCATAAAATAGGATACTTTTTTCTTGGAAAAATAAGTAGAAAAAAAATCCTCATTTTTCAGTTTTAGACCGACGTCCGCGCGGACGGAGTCGCGGGCGGAAGCTAGTTCTACATATTTCAACCCCAAATAAGTTGATGCTAATGAAATTCATTAAATGTTGTTTAACGCTAAGTGCTTTTCGACGAACGAGCTTCGTAAAAAGAAGTTGTCACTGGCTTTGTGACTATCTTAACAGTATCGGCCTCTGGGGTTTAGTGGTTTGACGTTGACTTCACGAGGTTCCGGTTTCGATGCTACTTTGGCTAACTTTCAATTTTCTGATAAAAAAAAACATCTTACTATCCCGGCCTCAGGTTGGGAGCCGTACCATTACCAACTTTGCTGTCTCTGGGCGGCGGAAATTTCTTACCATCAGTAAATCCGTCTGCTTGTTTGCCTTCCAATATCATAAAAAACAATATATCCAGACAGGTAGCCAGAACCAAGTCGAAGAAGTCCAACAATGTGATAGGTGCCAAATCTATTGCCAACTCATCTAACCCTTGCAAAAGGGGCCTGTTTAGAAAAAACACATTTTGTGTTGCCTGGGACCGGGAATCGATTCCGGGACCTCGTGTAATCAACGTCAACACCGGACTGTTGGATACTATACACACAATAAACAATTCCGTATAGGTATTTATCAGAACGAAAGAATTCGTATTCCAGACAGTGGCAAATGCAGACGGGGGAGTGCACGCGCAACTAAGTGAGGAATGTTGTCGGCCATTTGAAGTTCATTTTGTATTCGCGTGACGTGCCAAGCGATTTCCCTTTCCAAAGTTTTATGATTTGGAAATTTTGTCGCTTTGTTTCGGGTTTGTGTAGAATTCTAGCCGTTTTCTAAAGTTAGACTTGCACATTAGCCCGAAAGTCTAGGCCACTGGACCGCGACGAATTTATAACGACTATAGTGTCTACAGGCCCTATTTCCTACCATCAGAAGAGAAAAATGACGTGTCGCAAAAGTGTTGCTAATCTAAATGTTTTCTAAATAGATAATGTGTTGTTTTCAATTTCCTAATTTAAAAAAAAACGTTGCCGGGAACTGGATATGTGGCTCGTTGGCGATAGTTTTGTCACCGGAGATGATACACTTTTTAAATAAAAGCATTTAATATACAAAATATGTACATCACACACGTTTCCATTTTTACATTGGAAAAACATTTTTGGACACATTTTGCAAAATACTAAATGGTCTCTGTTAAGTTTTCTTTACAGCAATGTCTGAAGGCAAATTAATATGATGAAAATTTCGCAATTGGCATACAGCCGTATATTGGTACGTGAAAACTATCACTTATTTTATTATATTATATTTAGCGAAATAAATTTAAATTATGTTTAAAAAATAAGTACTACAGAAATGAGGATCCGCCATGATATCGTACCATCTCAATGACGTAAGGATCCACCACCTTATCAGTTCATGCTGTCACTATGACAGTATTTGGTAATCTCGTGTTCCGGTCCGGAAATGGTGAATGGGGTAGCCGGTATATTTGAGCATTAGGCCTAACAACCCCGCCCACAAAATAGCGATACATACGATACACGATAACCCATCCCCATTTATTGTTATAGGCTAAGGTTCTATCTTAGCAACAGGAGAGACGAGTGCGTTCATGTGATTGTCTTTCCTCATAAAAATATATCCCTAACTGTAACAATAAATACTGGAACTGTTCTTCCTACAACATTGCCTTAACAATAAACAAGTGTAACTGTCAGAGCCCAAGCCCCACTATACAATTCCTCTCGAATCCTTTACTTTGACAACTTGCTTAAATCATTAAGTTGCTGAACGATAAACGTATTTTTATAGCAAACTTTTATTTGTAAGGGCTCTTCCCAGCAGCCTTTAGAAGTAATATTCAAGCACATGACACATCAGCACGCAAACTCGCACAGGTTTACCTGTTGTCAAAAAGACCTTGGTGAAACTCCATTACGTATTTCTTATATATAACATACTTGCACCGTTTCACTTAAGTGACATTGGGGCAATTGCCTTGCCCCCGTCCAACACGGTGCTTGGTGGAATTCCGTTCAAGACACATATTAAACACTATTAATTACAGTTGTACTTTCTATAATATATTTTTATAGTGAAAACTTCTTTAGCGGCGTTGCGCACTTTTTTTGGAATGGGTAAAAACTTCTAAACTCGCGTCAGATCGTAAGACGGCGTACTGCGCATGCGCGAATTAGACAGCGCGAGATCTAAAATAAAACGTAGATTCATTGCTGTTTTTGTATTGCTTAAATATTCCGAAGAGTATAGGATGCGCAATGGATAATACGACGCAATATACCTACCATTACAGTCTCATAGATAGCAGATACGTATAATATCCACAGACATTTCTTTATTTGTTCCATCTTGAAAATAAGTTTTACGTGTAGATGAGCAATGTTTAATGTATAGATAATATGACGACGCTCCTAACCGTCACGTGCTCTTACTTTAGCGAGTTTTTGTCAAGCCAAATGCAGGTTATTGGTATGAAAATAATATTTGTGCATAAATGATAGACTTTCATATTGATAATTAAAGCAATTCGTGTAAAAATATTCCCTAACTATTCTAAAATATCAAAAATGCACAACGTTAATATTCAAGTTTTCACTTCTGACGACACTCCTGGAGTCCAACCCGTCTTTTTTATTACTATATTTAAGCCAAACGGTTTCGCTATTTAAGTATCATCAGGACTATAACATATACCTAGTCTTGCCATAAATATTGTAATAAAGAA
>NJDD01002033.1:0-10228 GCA_002245505.1 Calephelis nemesis | reverse complement strand
GTGACGGTGTAGCCCCAACCTCCCCGCGTCTAATGACTCACCGCTAACTGACGCCATCTCGTCACAGGCACGTATTTCCAATGAAACCAAGCACACAAGTCATATTTATCGGGGAACTTGAGGATCATGCTCTTTAGATTAGCAAATAGAAATTAATTGGGCGTGTTGTGATAGTTGTAAACAAAGATCATCCTATTGGCCGTGCGGATAATATGTACACAAAGAGTCTTCCCCGTGTTGGTCCGGGCTCCTTTGCAGAATAGACCATCTGCCTTCCTGCCAGGCAGCTCGTAAAAGGCGAGCAAAGGCTTACTGTCACTAACACCGTGACATCTGACTAGGTGGTAGAATTTCGCAGCGACTCACCCGGATTGGTACCACCGCCTTACCTATTCCTGCCGCCATAACGTCATGTAGCCGGTAAACTTACTTTTCCCCTGGTAAACATAGGGATGTTTACCCCTGCCTCGGGTTGGCAACGCGCCATTACCACCTTTGGTGTCTCTAGGCGGGGGAAATTTCGTACCATCACGAAATGCGTCTGCTTGTTTGCCTTCCAATATCATAAAAAAACAGGAATTTCGATTCGATTCTCGACAAAGAGAGGCGTTTGTGTGAACTCTGTGTTCAGGGCTTACATGTTTATGATGTATATATTGTATGTGTTACTAGTATTGGTATATTTTTTAACAAACTTAATCACATACAAAATGTAAAAAAAACTAAATGAAGTTGAAATATGCAGTTCTGACTTTGTCTTCTTCGTAAGCATCAATTTTCAAATATAAAAGCACTAGTTTTCTACACGTGTTATAAAACAGTTAAGTAGGTGCCGCTCAGAGATCATACGATAATGTTTTGGAATTTTTATTACTTACATTCTTATAGTTTATTTTAGAAGAAAGTAAAACGTATTTTCAATCTAAACAGTTAATAACATTATACTATAAAGCAGGGGTGGGCAAATTACGGCCCGCGGGCCGGATCCGGCCCTTGAGAGGTTTTAATTCGGCCCGCCGAGAGTTTTTTTTAGAAAAAATATGAACCTCCTTACAAAAATTAATGGTCGAAATGTTATAAAGTGTACAGCAGAAACAGGGCCAACTGGATAATTCATTTCGCCATATACACTATTAATTATACCTACTATCCAAAAATACTTAAGATCGGCTTATAAGAATATATTACCTGATCCAAGAGCGAGCGCCGAGTATAATCTGAAACAAGTTATTAAATACTAATTAATATTTAACTCTCGTACATTAGAATTATCTCTAGGAAAGATCAATTGGAAAGGCTTTGAATAATACCACCGGTGCTTATTATTTAGCGGAAATAAGTGATTAAAATAATCAAAGTTAATTGGCAAAATCGGTTGATATTTATTGCCAACAATTTTTAAGGGTATATGAAATTTCAGATGCTATGTACAAAGACCGGTTGGACACTGTCTGTCTTATTAATAAGCACGGCGTAAATTACGCTAAGGTTAATGTTACACCTAAATTAGTCCACGTTTATTAATAAGACGGTGTAGGTAAAATTGCATCGTCGAGTACCATCGTAAGGCAGTTACCGTCCGACGGTAAAATAATATAGATTTTTTTATGGTATGGCTTTTTTTTCATGGAAGGCAAACAAGCAGACGGATTTCCTGATGGTAAGAAAGATAGTAATGGGGCGTTGCACACCTGAGCCCGGGATGTTAGGCCTCGAGCAAATGCAAGTTTACCGGCTACCTTACCCTCCAAACCGGAACACGTCAACGACAAGCATTGGACGTTATGGCGGCAGAAATAAATAGGACGGTGGTGCCAAACCGGACGAGTCGCTGCGAAACTCTACCACCTAAAATGATGTCACGGTACAAGTGACGGTAAGCCTGTGCCCGTATTTGACTGCTGCTGCCTGGCAGGAAGGCAGGTGATCTATTCTGCAAAGGAGCCCAGATCAACACGGGAAAAAACGTGTAAAAGTTGGCTTATCAACGGAATTTAGCAGAATTTGTGAAGCCATGTAACAGTGATGTCTATATAAATCGATTGAACAATACCTGGCAGATACCGCCTGAGCTGATTAACTGACACTCCACAGTTTACGTACATTCAGGCGGTTTATCTCTTAAAGTCTCACGTCAAAAGTAAATTCCTAAAAAGGTGTGCGCGATTCACACACGATAGAAGTGAAACTTCAGTAAATCGACAAAAGAATGAGATGAATATATATTTGTGTCTCTTACTTGCAAAAGAGTGAGATTATTATATATTTGTGTCTCTTACTTACTTCTAACTTACTCTTACTTAACTTAGAGGAAGTTTCTCTTCAAAAACCATATTTAATGGCAGCTTGTTCTTATATAAGAGCTACGCTCAGCTCTACATGAGTCTTCAACTAACGTCTTAAGTTTCAGTTTTGATTGACATGCGTGAGCTTTCAACTAAAGTTTCAAAGTAGACCTTACTCTTCACTCGGTCAGCCCAGTATGAGCCTTTTTCTTACCATCAGAGAATCCGTCTGCTTGTTTGCCTTCCTATAACATAAAAAAAGGTTCGAGTTTGCTCACGTTCCGTACATCAGTGCGACTTCTGTGCATAGTGTTAATACTTCGTCTGTAATGTAACTTCGGCACTACTGGCTGGTGACCTATAATATATCATGACTGCACTAGATGACGTAGGTTTATTGACGGTTTTCGCTCGGTTTAAAGAGTTTACCGTTACGTTTATACGAAGTATACGGTGACAAAAATCAAGTAGTAGAAACTCTTTCGTGTATTTTTTTACGATATTATAAAGTAAACAAGAAGACGGATTTGATAAGGCAAAGAAGGAATTTCAAAATAAGCATGGTTAGGCTCGTCTCGAACAATTTACATACCCATTACCATATTTTCTTTTTAAACGTTATCGTATAGAAAAAAAAACAATTTCCCTTGGTCTTGGAAAAAAGTAATTACCAATTTTTCTAATTACTGTTTCGTTGTTTAAGTAATTGCGAGGGGAAGTTTCATATGAAAAAAAAATTGTGTGTTCTTATGTACACGCGTTAAAAGTTTATATTTCTTCGGCGTAATAAGATAAAAATCTTTTTAAAAATTTATCTTTTGCCTTATTTTACATTTGTAGACAAAATGACACTAACCATAGAAATTACTTTTACTTTGTTGGTACCTTTTTTTGAAAAACTAAAATGTTATATATAGCTAACTTCATCATGTCGGTTTGTCGTGACGGTGTGCGCGCGCATCGTAAAAAATTACAATCATCATTTTTCCCTAACGCGCCAAAAGAAGTATAACTTCAAAAATTATTAGTTAGGACAGTACAACGTCTGTTGGCTCAGCTAGTCACATTAGTCTTTAACGCATGGCTTTTTGGAAGATAAAATAAATTTCTTCTTTTCTCTTTTCTTAGTAACCGTTCCAGAATTAGATAACATTTCCGATGACAAGAGTCGAGCGGTAAAATGCCACCACCCTCCGTTTCCACACCCGCGCCGGATACGCAATAAAAGATGGATTCTGTCGGGAAAGTTTTGTTAAATCCTACTTAACAAGAACTAAATTTACTGAACATTTTTGTAGCAATTCGGAAAATTGTATTCCGACTTATGTAAAATCATTAAACTTATACAATACTTTTTAACTTATGTCGCCTCTTTGGTCTCGAGAAGTCGTCGGTCTTGGGGATGTCTCGAGCTCGATACCTAAAATCTGAATCAGATACCTAACGTCAAAATATTTACTAAATTAACTGATAAAAACGACGTTGTCCGGAATTGAACAAGTTTCCGGTTTTGCTGTCTGTCTCTTTAAGAATTGGAGCGTAAAGATATTTTTTTTATTTTTATTAGGTGATATAATTATTCAGTGGCTTGATATTCAATAGCTTGATCTGAATCCAAACTAAGCAAATTATATGATGGTGTTAGTTAACAAAACTAGTAAATGGAAATAACTATATGGATATCAGTAGATTTAAATTTATCAACCAACCGTCCCCGAATGTTCCACTATCTTCTTCTGTATATAATAATAGTAGTATTTAATTTATTTATTCACGACTAGCTTCCGCCCGCGACTCCGTCCGCGCGGATGTCGGTCTAAAACTGAAAAATTAAGTGTTTTTTTTCTACGTATTTTTTCAGGATAAAAAGTCTCCCTTTTCATGCCCAGGATAATAAGGTATAATTATACCAAGTTTCATCGAAATCGAACCGTTACTTTTCACGTGATGCCTGAACATTCAGACAGACAGACAATTTTTTTTAATCACATATTTGGGTTTGGTATCGATCCAGTAACATGTGTGCTATTTATTTTTTCAATATTTTCAATGTACAGAATTGACCCTTCTACAGATTCATTATATGTATAGATTCATCTTTTACGTAATCTAAGGAATACATTTAATTGTTAATCAAATACTAGAACTAGTCCTTACAACTATTAAAAAGCATTTAACCAAAGGTATACAGAGGTGGACTTATCGTCTGGGAGCGATCTCTGCGAGATAACCTGAGGTTCAAGGAGACTTGTCATTAAATAACACAAAACATAAGTAGACTAGTTATACCTCTGTCTACCTCATCTGTGCTACGAACGTGAAGATATTAGCATACTTAAATTGATCGCCTAATTGATTTATATATTGAAGTTATACTTCTTTTGGCGCGTTAGTAAAAATGATGAGGGTAAATTTTTACGATGCGCGCGCACACCGTCACGAAAAACCGACATGATGAAGTTAGCTATATATAACATTTTAGTTTTTCAAAAAAAGGTACCAACAAAGTAAAAGTAAGGACATCTACGTATGTTTGCGTGAGAACTGACAACTGTATTCACAATATTTCTTTATTTTTATGGTTAGTGTCATTTTGTCTACAAATGTAAAATAAGGCAAAATATAAAATTTTTAAAAAGATTTTTATCTTATTACGCCGAAGAAGTATAACTTCTAACGCGTTTACATAAGTACACACACAATTTTTATTTATTTATTTATATATGTCGAAGTCGATTTAAACAAACTTGTAGGGCTACTCCTGAATCTCGATATAATACGAATTTGAAATTGGAATCGTATGTTATTTTAGTAACTCTTTAACACGGTACTAGCGGATTATTAACATTACATTATATTAACTTATTAATCAATTCAACGAATCCGATAAAATAATTCAATGTCTACAATTAAATAAATGTTTTTTTTATGATATTGGAAGGCAAACAAGCAGACGGATTTCCTGATGAAAGTTCACGCCGCCTAGACACAAATGGTGGTAATGGTGCGTTGCCAACCTGAGGCCGGGATGTTTGGCTTCGAGCAAAAGTATGTTTACCGGCTACCTTACCGAGAAACCAAACCGGAACAAGTCATGACGTTATGGGTAGCAGGAATAGGTAAGGCGGTAGTACCAATCCGGGTGGGTCGCTGCGAATCTCTACCACCTAGTCAGATGTCACGGTGTTAGTGACGGTAAGCCTGTGCTCGCCTTTTACGAGCTGCCTGGCAGGAAGGCAAAGGAGCCCGGACCAACACGGGGAATAATTAGTCAGTATTTTGTTGATGACCTGAAAATTACATACTCGATTCCAATTTCCAATATTGCATGAATCGAGCTTACACTTGGTTAGCCCACTGCTAGAGTTAGATGACACTTTTAAGGACGCAATTTGGGCGGTAATTTTCCACCCCGTATTTCCACATCGCCGGTTACGTTAAAGATCAATTCTGTTGGAAAATTTCGTTAGATCGTACTTAAAAAGAATAACACACATAGCACAAAATCAATTTTTATACGTTTTCCGATCCGGTGATAAAGTTCAGGATATATATAGACTCAATACAAAAACGCCTCTCTAGTGCCAGAAAGAACCGCTGGCATAATCAATGTGAAATAAATATTTTCATTTTTTAAATATTTTTTTCCCATTTTAATTACTATTTAATTACACTAGATTGATGGCGGAATTGACACTTTACAATAGTGATGTGAATGTCGATTTATGATAGAAAAAATGCGAGTCGACTTTAAATTTTTTTGAGTGACGATATCGTTGAAGTGTAAATGAAAATGTATGCAGTCTTGAATAAACCATATCATACTAGTATTTTAATAAAATATGTTCGGGGTCATATTGATATCATGAGCTACTGTAAAAAAAGCTTTCAAAATCTAACTGTCATTGGCCGAATAAACAGCTTAACAAACACAAGAAAATACAGTCGATAGCCTTGTCCTTTTCCATGTCGGCTGAAATAGGTATAATTGCCTAAATTGAAATTATTGGGCTGATTTTAAAAACTATTTGATTAAAAAAGCTAAATCGACCCTTCTTTCTGTTAAGAAGTAAAATATACAAGATACTCGTGCTTCATTTTTTTTCACAAAAGTGTCCCGCAATATTATTCATCTCGTGTATGTGGATAGCTACCAAATGAGCGGCTCATCTCTTTGAGGGGCTAGCGAACACGCACGACATACACCATAGATGTAACAGGTGCGTGCGGCCTTGACTTGTTGTGAAATTTTAGCGGATACCCTACCCTCCAGACCAGAACATGAGAGAGTCGTTACGGCAAGAGAAACATATAAAGCGGTGGATCCCTACCCAGGCCCGTTGCTGCACAGCACCACCTACCACCAGTGGTCTTGCTAGCAATGATCTATATTTTATACTGTACTGGCCTTTTACGAGCTGCCTGGCAGAGATACGGGCGGTCTATTCCACACAGTGGATCCGGAACAACACGGGGAGCTACGCAAGGATTAGTCTAAAACTATGAATGACCAGTTGTACATCGCAAGGATCACCTAAATCAAAGAGTATATAAATACTAGGTACGTAATAAGAGGCGGGACTTCCATAGATACATAGCAAGCCCGAATTTTGTATGAAGTTTATCTTAAAGTGACACATGTCACTTGACGTAATATGGTGAAAAGGTATAATTTGAAAGTACGTTTAAAGGAATTCAGGCATATAAACTGATAAAAAAGCAATTTTAATGACATGTTCCGATTTATGCTTAAATAACTTTTGAAAAATTAATTTCAGAAAAAATGCAAAAAAAATAATTTGTAGACAATTTAATGATTAATCACATTGCATTCTTGAACAATTTTGGTAAAGTTGATAGTTTTTAAAATAGATACTTAAAGTTAAGCGACGCATACTTGTGAGCTGAGCGCGCGAAATTAACAATTAAAAAAAAGATATAAACAATGATTTTTTTATATCTCTATTAACAATATTACTAATGTATAGCGAATTAAAAAAGAAGGTATATTACTTGAACATTATGTTTTTTTAATACATTTTTCATTGGACGAAAGTACTCAAATTTGAGATTTTTCGAACCTTTAAAAATTCATATCTTTATGTATATTAACTTTATCGTGAAAAGTCATAGGACCTTTTTTATTGGTATTTCAATAAAGAATATAAAAAAAAATTGTCCGGTTGAAAAATAACAATTACTTGCAATTGTTTAAACAATTTCGGTTTAAACAATATGGCACCGGGTTGCGCCCTGGCAACATGCATTTATATCATTAGGAGGGCAATTTGAATTGGATCGCATAAAAAAAAATGAGGTGGAATAGTTTTCGGTACTCATGCGCCGATTCCTCCTACACTATAAGGCAACTAGTGTCATATGATTTAGGCGAATAAAAAACATAGCAAACTTATTTTTTTTACCTTTTCATATGAAAGTTGCGCCAAACTGACCTAAATCTTAAAACATTTTCGGATTAGTCGTGATGTTAAACGAACGTCCTACAGTTACATTTTATAAGACAAAAAGATTTAAGTTGACAAGATGTAGACACACTCCGACGGCACCATTTCATAAGACAAAAAGATTTAAGTTGACAAGATTTGGGGACACCCGACGGCACCATTTTGTTTCCACATCGCCGGACACGCAATAAAAGGCGAATTTCGTCGGAAAACTTTTTGCTGCGTGAATCATCTCATCGCTTTTAGATGGAATTCTTGAGGCTTCAACACGATTTATATTTTAGCTAAACTCTTCAAAGTGTTTGATTAATCTTCTATTGTGTTACGTCTGGATTTCGGTGGGAATTGAGGTCGAATTATTGTTTCAATTTTTTGTTAAAACTTTTTTCTTATTTATAAGGCTTTAAAAAAAGTATCTTAACGCCAAACAGACACAAAGTCACACAATATGATAGGTGACATACCTATTGCCGACCGAGCACATAATATCTCAATACCGGACAACATTGTTTTTACTCTAGACAATTGAAAAAACACCGCCATAACATCATGACGTGTTCCGGTTCGGAGGGTAAGGTAGCCGGTAAACTTACTTTTGCTCGAGGTCTAACATCCCGACCTCAGGTTGGCAACGCACCATTACCACCTTTGGTGTCTCTAGGCGGCGTGAATTTCTTACCATCAGGAAATCCGTCTGCATGTTTGCCTTCCTATAAAAAACATTTTCATATTTGCCAATATGAAGCTCAACACGGGATCGCTCGACCGCAGAGGTGATAGACTTCACTGCTTGAAAATTGCATTCAACTGTGATTACGAATGAATATTATACAGAATTTCATAAACTTTTCAGGAAGTACTTTACAGTGCCAGCTATCTGCCATTAAGTATTCGCAATTAGGAATACCTACACGAAACGATAGTTATTGCAGGCATACTCATGTTACATCTGCCTACCCTTACAATATTTGGCGTAAAGAACATAATTGCGTGCACTGACTACGAATATTTATACAGAAAGTAAGTACATAGACGCAGAACGTGAGAAAAGTTTTTTCTTCATATACTGGCACATGCAATGCCACTGCCTCGCTGAACCTCACGAGGGGGTCTGTCTGAGTGAACGCTGCTAATCAAATTACTGGAATTTGTTCGATAAGGGGTAAGGGGAATTACATTTCAGATTGTTCTAGATTTTTATTCTTAGTTAAAAAACAAACATTTTTTTCTTGTTTAAAACATACTAGGTTGGCGAAAATTTTTGCCACGAAACTTTGTCACTTTTGAAAAAACTCAGCCCAGTATTATATGAAATCACTACGTAAACAGTATATTAGGTGGTTTCATTTCAAAATATTTTGAGTTGCCGACCAGGGAAATGAACCTGACACCTAATGTAGTAAAGCTCAACATCTGACCACATGACCAGAGGCGAAGGACGAGGTACCTCGTTCGTTTGCACTTACTAGGACATGAGACAGACCCACAAGATGTCGTCGTCTTTAAGGCCCCATACTTAGTCAGCCAGAAGAGCCAATCGCCGCACTCCCCCGTTCCATGATTACTATGAAATATTGCACTCTAAAGTAAATGTCTTAAGCGAGAAATCACTATTTTTAACACTATAAAAGTAATTTGAAAAAAGTAAAAAAACTGAAACACTTATCTTTTAGGTATAGTACTTATCTATGTTTATGTTAATTCTGGTGTCGATATTTTCATAATTGATGTAAAAACAAAACAGACAGTTTGGTTTTGCTTTCAAAAAAGGTCAAGTTTTTGATTTTTTCCTATTGAGCAAAGTGAAATGAATCGTGTTTTGGAAACACTAGTCTTATAAATCATATTAATGTTAATCTTATATATTTTTGTCACCAAGATCCATGATTGCTTTGTATGAAAAAAACATTATATTGCTGACGTATTTTACCATACATGGACCCTTAACCGTTAAGATTACAACTGCGCAACATACAACGGCGGGCAGGAAATCGCAAAAACCTTTATTTTTTCAGGTACATTTACTGAGTGCCAGTGTCACATTTCATCAAAAAACATTCTTGCAGGCCTGCATAGCGTCCTCCACGTTCATTACTTGATACTCAATACTTACTTATCTACTTAACGTGAAGATTAAGTTATTGTTAAATAATTTAGAAGCGTTCAAAAATCAAATAATTTAAAAATATAACCCTGCCACCCGGCAAAAAAGAGCGAACTCTGATTGTAATTCTGAAAGAAAGACAAAACTCCCAAAAATATCAGAAATAATTAGAAACTACAAAGGTGTCCGGATTTCGTAGCTCTATTCGTGAAATGCCGTTGTCCACTCGTTCGTTATATTGGTACAAAACTACTGAAGCGGCGCATTTTTTGTTTCTTTTTCAAATTAGGAACGCCATGTAGCTCGTAAATGGAATTTGAGTTTTTTGCTTGCGTACGCGCACGGGACTAAATGGCCAAATGGAATTGATGGGT
>NJDD01002032.1:45062-78930 GCA_002245505.1 Calephelis nemesis | reverse complement strand
AATATATTATATTTACTTACTGTATTCGATCAGTCATTTTTTTCTGATCAACTGCTTTTATTTTATTTTGAAACATTGATTACGGTGCTTTTCAGATGTAAGTAAGTAAAGTAAAGTAAGTCATTTAAAATTTACCTCGTGTATTTCTCAAGATCCCTAAAAGGGATCACTCTATAAAGCAGGTTTAACCAAGTTGCGCACCCGATCTATTTGTTAGACGGTAATTTTAAGAAGTACTTGTAACCAGTACAAACCCTGTGTAGCTTTCTAATAATTTTAAGAAAATATGTTCCATGAAATCATTTAAGAGTTTTGTTTCTGTTCAAGTGACAACGTAATAAAGATGTTGAATCCTTGGAGTCTCCAAGTAGTGTTTGTTTGTTCATGCATATACATATAAAAGTACAGTAAGTTCGTTTTTGTTCTCACTTAAAAGTTTAGCGCATGTGTTTAAAGCTTAAAGTAAGTTTAAGCTGTCTTCGCATCTGCGAGCACTTCTTACGGTTTGCCTTTGTAAGTTTGTTACGTTGAAAGTATTGCTATAAACGGAATCTATATATACAAAAATCAATACCGCTTTTCGTTGTAATTTTATAACTCAAGAACGGGCTCACCTATCCAAACCAAATGTTTAGGCTTTGTTTGGACTATTTAGTAGAGAGTTTATGTTAAGTGTGCATAAAATCGGTCCCGCGATTCTTCATTTATTACATTTTTTTTGTAACAAATGAATTCAATAAATGGCAGATCATTTTATGACGGGTATTTTTCAGTCAAATTAAAACTTTTTTCAGATGGGGATTGTGCTGTCATATTGAAACTTTTTCAGTTGATTTTTCATTTTTTATTTTGTTGTATTAAGTCATACGTCATGTGGTCATTTTCATTTCATGCCTGTTCCAGGGACAGTACCCCCGTTTTTTTTATTTTATCCATAAGTTTTTGGATTAGGTTTTGACATAGCAATTAATAAAATATGTTTTTGTTACGTGTACGGGTACCATACGAAATTTATTTCTCAGAAAATATATCAGCTCTGACAGTATCTGGTTCTGACTAGAGGATCTTAATCATGAAACTTAGTCATAGCTACAAGGCATAAACATTTATTTACTCTAGATATTTTCTCAGAAAACCGCAAATTAAATACGCATCAAAAGCATGATGTAATTTCAAACGTAGATAAAGGTTTAATTTACAATTTTTTTCGTATAAAATTAACATGTTATAATCGTGTTTTCAAACCGCCTCGTTAGTCAAGTGGCTAGCGTACACGCCTAACTACTCCGATCAACCACGAGGCTTGGGTTCGATTATCAACGTGGGCAGGCATTTGTGTGATAAACATTTCGATGTCAACATTTCTGGGTCTGAGTGTTATTAAATATATTCAGGTATCTATTGAAGTATTTCTATTTATTAGTATCGTTGACTAACACCCTAAACACAAGAATATAATTTGCTTACTCTGGGTGAAATTCAATTCAATTTAGGCCTCTAGCCAAAGTAAGTTTACCGGCTACCTTAGCCTTCGAACCAGAACACGTCAATTGTGGTGACACTGATATCATAGTGGCAAGAATAGGTAAGGCGGTAGTACCAATCTGGGCGAGTCACTGCGAGACTCTACTACCTAGTCAGATGTCACGGTTTTAATGACAGTAAGCCTATGCTCGCCTTTACGAGATGCCTGGCAGGAAGGTCTATTCTGCTAAAAGACGGACCAGACCAACACGGGGAAAGTCATTGGATAGTCAATTTTCCAATTATTTTCCAGAAACATCTTCCATATATACTTGCTCTATTATGATATTATGTATATAGTCACAAGTGTCGTTGTGAGTGCGGATTTCATCTCCACTATGTCCATTATATGTCTCCCGGTAATCGATCTCCAGTCATCAATCACTCGCGTCAGGCCACAGTGTTGCCAGATGCTTTGTGTTTTATAATGGAGCGAATGGACGCAATATTCATATGACAATCGTGTTTTCGTATATCTACATGCTGGTGTTTCGTTAATGAAATTTTATAGTGGAAAAATATTTATAGGTATTGTAAGTAATTGTGGGGAAGCGAGGGCTCGGAAAAAGGCTGATATTAGTATAAATGCGGTCGAAATGAGAGGGCTACGAAAAACCTTACTTTTGCTCAAGGCCTAATATCCCGGCCTCAGGTTGGCTACGTACCATTACCACCTTTGGTGTCTCTAGGCAGCGTGATGTTCTTACCATCAGGAAATCCGTCTGCTTGTTTGCCTTTCAATATCATAAAAGAAATAAATTAAATAAATAAATAATCTGTAAGTAACACTGGTTAGTCGCATTCGTAACAGTGAGATCTGAGAAAGGGTAGGATTAAAAGAAAGTTTTGGTTTAAAATGGGAAAGGACATGCTCCTCTAGTTCGGTCATGTTGAAAGAATAATAGATGAATTAATGTTGACCAAGCAGATATACAATGTAAATGTGAAATAAAGATGTACATAGATTGTCAACATTTACATAAACATATTTTAATAGCGGATCAACTTAGGACTTACACCTAAGTTGATATTCCACTATCAAATCGCTCGGATATTGTTTGAGGCTAGTGTCAAGAGTCTCCCGTATTTTTGTAGGAAAAGGGTAAAGAATGTGGAGGAAACCAGGCAGGTCTCCAAGGATTGTGAAATTTGGCACCATATACTCTACCTACCCCGTAAGGGACTTGGCGTAAGCATATGTATGTATGTACATATATAATTAACGCCTCAGTGTTCTAGCTGTTTGGCGTGGGACTTAACTCTTTGAGATCCAGGGTATGATTCCCAGGTCGGGCAACAAAAGAGAATTGGAAAACTATAATTTTTAATTTTCTAATAAAATAAAGTTGTCTGGGATTGGACATATGCCAGGTTGGCTATAAGCTTGCCAGATATTATATTGTGGGACTTTGTATCTTCGGCTAGTCGTGGGTGCCCTAGTTGTACGTCTGCCTACTTCTTATATATAAATGGGCGTGAAGATACTACGGCGTTGTGTTATAGCAACAAACGGACGGCTCAATATATATTCTTGATGTTATTGTTAATAACGCTAGGACCATAGTGACAATATTTCAATTATCTTATAAATGAGAGACATTATAAGGTTGAAAGGCACTAAATTATGAGGTACTAGCCCTTGATGTTACTGTTAATAACGCTAGGACCAAAGTGACAATATTTCAATTATCTTAGAAATGAGAGACATTATAAGGTTGAAAGGCACTAAATCATGAGGTACTAACCTTTGATGTTACTGTTAATAACGCTAGGACCTTAGAAGTGAGAGACATTATAAGGTTGAGAGGCACCAAATCATGAGGTACTAGAGTTCCCTGTTTTCTTTATTAAAATATAATAAGTAAGGGTTGATTTACACGCATCACAACTATACAATATGGCAAAAATGAATGAATATGTCAAATGAAAAGTGTCGCTGTAGTTTTCAGTATTTACGTTGTTAAATCTACCAACAAAATATGACGATTCTGGTCAATGCTTCTAACTTACAATGCTGATCATTAAAGTATTGAGGTAGCACAATATGGGCTTTAACTTGACTGGCAGTCCTAGAATTTAAAAATGAAAACTTTTTATGTCGCTCGTTATTACGTTGTAGTTGCGATGTGTTTGGTATAACCAAAATAGTTTGACAATGAAGGCAAAATGTGGTCCGTATCAATTTGTTGTTTATTTCAAACTAGCAGCCCGCTCCAATTTTGCACGGTTATAAAATATTCATATAAGCCTTCCTCTTCATTTACTTTATCTACTAAAAAAACCGCATCAAAATCTGTTTCGTAGTTTTGAAAATTTAAGCATACAAAGTGACATAGGGACAGAGGAAGCGACTTTGTTTTATACTATGTAATGATATAACACTGGGCCCGAGCACTTGATGCGGATGTGGCAAGTGTGAAACAGGCCTTAATCCAAATTCCGAAATAAATATCAAAAGCTGTCGCCCTTTCCGGTAATAAACTCTGATTCTATTTTTACAAAAAGGGAGCTTAATTTGCTCTGTAATAGAGAGCACACTAGTTTGCTTTGAAAGTCACGCGGCGTAGAAAAACAAATATACGCTCTAAAATTTTCATCCCCTGATATTTGACAAACGCATGATGTACCAGCACGCTATGTGTATACTAGCATGGTAACGTAATATTGTGAAATGCTACGGGATCAGAAATATGAATGTACCTACAACTTGCATACATTGATTGCATAACATAAGTTTTTTCCTGAAGAAAAATGGACAATACTTATTATCTCGGTCTCAGGTTGGCAACGCACCATTACCACCAATCTATATATATAAAAGAAAGTGGTGTTAGTTACACTATTTATAACTTAAGAACGGCTCAACCGATTAGGCTGAAAATTGGTGGGGAGGTAGCTTAGAACCAAGAGAAGGACATAGGATACATGTTATCCTGTTCGATTATGAGGAAACTGGGAAAAACAACATTTTTAATGTTAGATCAAAAAATCAGTTTTTAAAAAATATTTAAATATTTGCACACCACAATGTGGTAGAATATGTTGGAAAGCTTAAATCATTTTGTAACAACTTCAACACACATATTCCGCAAATAATTATATTTTCTTTCTTTCTTTTCTTTCACCTTTGCTTTCTATAGATGGCGTTATTTCTTATCATCAGGAAATCCGTCTGCTTTTATGCCTTCCAATAACATAAAAAAAATCATTTTAACATGCAACTACTGATGCTAAAAAAAACACAATCGAAAGTAAATAACGAGTCTCTGGACAATCAAAGAGGAATTACAATTCAGTGAACTATTTCGCCCCTAGTTAAGGGGGAGTTTTTTATATTTCCCGATTCTCCGTTGCCGGTTTACGATATCGAGTGCTATCAACGCAGGGTACACTTCAAAGCGTCTCGTTGCCTAGCAACGGTCGCGATCCACCATTCCAACTGTAACACGGTCGCTTTAATTAAGTCCAGGTTGGCACCTAGGTACTAATACGATCACTAGAGCTCTATCTGCTGTCAAATAATCCTCTGCCGCAATTTTAGCACTTACTGCGCCTTAATACATTCTATTTTGGCTTGGACAGTTTTTTTAATAATTGCCTCGATTAGCACTTTGTTGTAATGATCATTATTCAGATCTATTAGCTTAGTTTGATTAACATATACTATGAATGAGATTTGTAGTACATTAACAATGTTAAAGTCTACAAAAGTCTACAATAAATGTATCTGAAGTATGAATCAAGAATGTGTCATTCTTCTTTCTTAAGGAATTGACTCTGTCAAGAACATAAGAAAAACTTTATAAGTATTAAAGTGCCTATGTAGATCCAAACTCACGTCATTTGTGTATAATTAACAAAATCAACAAAACTAGTACGCGTTTATGTATCTTCACGGCCCGAATATACCCGAATAGGTAGGCAGAGGCACAACCAGGACACCCACAACCAACCAACTAGCCGAAGACATATAAACAATTGAAAATACGCATTGCCTTTCCTTTGCCGTCTCAAAGATCGATTCCGGTACCTCAAGAAGTCAAGTCCGACGCCGGAGTGCTAGACCACGGAGGCATATAAATAGAAAATGTAGAAAAGAATAATCAAAACTTGATTAAAAACCAACCAGGGAGTAGACCTGGTTGGTTGTCAATTGCAGTTTTCTTTTAACGGGTTGGCTGGTAGAAATTTCTTTCATTAGAGGTAAGCTTGCCCTTTGTATTTTTTTGTTTTTAGTTTTGAGTTTTTTCTGTATTTTTTGTAGTTTAAAATAAAAAGTTAATTATAATAACTAGTGGTCGCACATTGGTCGAAATTCGACCGCAATAAATTTTGATAATATACTTATTCAATACAAATTAATAAAAATCCGGTCGAAGTGGAAGTCAATGGGGGAGGCCTATGTTCAGCAGTGGACGTCCTATGGCTGAAATGATGATGATGATTGTTGATTAGGGTTATGTTGTTAATTACGAGTATATTTTTAAGAAGAACGCCGTCTTCATTTTCAAACATTTATTAATATAGTTTGTGCGTTATTAATAGTTTTGTCTGTGTGTGTCAAATGTATGTTTGTTTGTGTTATGTTTTATTTATTGATTAAATGCACTTTAGAAGCATTCATTTTAAAAGTCAAAGTAAATAATAACTAAAGAGTAATAATTAAAAAGTAAATGAATGCAATGTATTTTGTTTTTTGAATGAAATAATTAATTTATTAGGAAACCTCATAGGAAATCACTACTCACTACAGAAACTACCATTAATGTAGAATACGAATTTAAAAAAAGTTAACAATTATGACATTAGATACCTATCGTATTTTATAAAGTAAAATCACAGTACCAAAAAAATATGAAATAGGTTTTTCAATTGTCTATTAAAAATACCGTTGCCTGGGTTTGGATACGTGCCCCGTTGACGACAGGCTTGACACCTATCACATTGTGGGACTCAGTGTCTTCAGCTAGTGATGGCTGCATTGGTTGTGCCTCTGCCTACAACTTCAAGGATATGGGCGTAAACATATTTCTTATTTTTACTTTTCAAAGGAAAATAATTTGAACGAAATGTAGTCAATAGTTTTTGGAGATATGGCACGTTTTCTGAAACCAAAAATATAACTTGCTGGTGAAACATTTATTCAGTTATTACTTGCTGTTCTCAACATACATCCTTAATCTATACTTGCTACTACAGAACCCTTCACGGGCAAATGTTACTTGCACTTAGTCATTTTATTTATATTTGTTTGTTGACCTAACAAACAAACACACGGCTCGCCTGATTGTAAAAGACTAACAGGGCTTGTATACACTCGATGCGTCATACGTGTTACTGTATTTCATACCTCTATTCAATAGACAACAATGAATACTTTGCCTGTTTTGAGGTTATACTTGTTCATGAGCAACTGCATCACTACATTGACATTTTTACATTGTACTTTGCCTTGTGCTCGTCTCTAGTTTCGTGCCATGCCTTGCGTTTTCAATGGAGAAAGAGGTTACTGTTAGCACACTCGCCGATTCAGTTGCCTTACGGGTATCAACTGACAAATGAACGATTGAATTGTTAGCGGTACCAAGATGTCTTTCCTTACCGATACTATATTTCTATATACTTTATATACGTCTCCGCGGCGTGAACTTCTGACTATCATTTAATCTGTCTGCTTGTTTGCCTTCCAATGTTATAAATAAATATACCATATACTAACATTACTAACTATTTGAATGGCTTAATTTCGCATTAAAGTGTGTTGATGATTAATGTGATTTTCATATAGACAGTAAATTTAATCTGATTTAACAAGTAAAAAAAAGGGTTTTTGTTTAGATATTATTTCGGGTTAATTTCGAATTTACAATCGTGCAACAGGAACAATCATGTAAATACGATTTATATCGTGCAGTTGACAATACTGCCACATTAGTGTTTATCGCGATGTCTTTTGTCTAGCGCTCAAAGAACTACTCCGGACATTGTGAGTTACAAGACGAGGTTTCACAAAATTGACTCTTGACTTGCCTCGCGCCTCGCCTCGTGCCTCGTACGCGTGTGTAAATGTAGCACAACTATTTTACATCAAGTGACTTGTTTGCATGTTTATAGAATATCTACTTTACAAGTAATACGTTGGTGGGTATATAGAATTTACGACAAAAAGTTTTGATATGAATAAGGATATTCAGCTGTGATATACAACAACTACATCACTTATACGATCGTAAATTACTTGTATTGCTGAACTACAAATCAAAGACTTGTATAAAAAGAATCGTAGACTCCTCGTAGCCTTGCAAAAGAAGTTAATAAAAATTCTGCATTTGTAATCCACTGACATTACATAAATATTTCAAATAATGTTTAACACAATAAACGAACAACAAAAGGTACATTGTTTTAATTTATATATTACTAGCTGCGCCCCGCGGTTTCACCCGCGTAAGTCCCAATCCCGCGGGAACTTCGGGATAAAAAGTAGCCTATATGTTATTCTGGGTCTTCAGCTACCTACATACCAAATTTCATCGTAATCAGCTTTGTAGTTGTTGCGTGAAAGAGTAACAAACATCCATACATCCATACATACAAACTTTCGCATTTATAATATTAATAATAGGATTAAAATTATATACATCAGACTAGTTGCTGTATGCGAAGTGATGACGTTATTACACACTATTGCCAATTTTAGTAGCTTTAGTAATTAGAATACTCCATCAAATTAGTCAGTCATAAGATCATAACTAGGTAGTAGAGTGCTGTACAACAGCTCGACCCGTTTAGTACTAACATCAAATTTTAGTCGCTAGTTTTCTAGTTTTATTATTTTTTTAGAATTTACGATAACTAGGAAATGAGTGAAGTAACAATAACGATTTAATATGTAGCACAATCTTTTACCGCTATTTGTTTATTACTACACTATTCTTAACACAGTTTTACTAAAACTGGTGGTCGCCCATTGGTTGAAATTCGACCATAATAAATTATAATGTATTGTTAATGAACACCATTTTCATTTCTCAAGACCCACTAATTTGTTTCCTAACTTTTAGTACGCCATCTGTGATCTTTTATCGTTATCATCAATATATTTGTTTGTGTGTGTCAAATGCATGGTAGTGTAGGTAAATAAAAAAATTAATTAATAAATATCCCTGGACAAATTACACACATTGAATCTAACCCAAAAGTAAGCAAATTATATGCTTGTGTTATGGGTGTCAGTCAACGATACTAATACATCGAAATACTTAAATAAATACTAGAACGAATTTAATAATTATTATTATTTTATAATTTAATAATGTTTTATTGATTGATTTAATGTTCCTTATAAGCAATATTATTGAAAAATATTAGCGTTCTACACTTCTCAAACACATAAACTATAAGTGTGCCAAATTTTATGCTCCTGCATCTGCGCAAATTTCGTAAAAATGGGTCCAAAAATTTTGGCATCACGTATTAATAATATAAAGATTGTAACTTTCTTTCTGTCAAAGATTCTTTCTGTCTGATTACTCGACAGACATTAATGAATCATAGCTATTGTTTTGTCAAGCAACCGCCAGGTTATATTGTATACCAAACATTCCATAACTTAATCTATGTCAAACAAACAAGCAGACAATCATGTAAATTGATTAAATTTTCGACAAAATATTTCTGGGTTCATAAGCGACGCAATAAACTATTTTTATATACTTCTTTCACGATTATATGAAATTTTGAAATTATTTTACCTCCTTGTTTGCATATTTAATAATTTATCAATGTATATTCATTTATTACCATTTTTTTGTAATTCGTTTCTTAAATTGCCTCCTAGAATGCTAGAATAATGTCAAAATATTAACTTTTGAGCTGCTCGATACGGAACTTGAACTCGGTACCTAGTGTAGAACACTGGATTATTCGACTACAGAGCTCTTACCATGGGTTTACGCATCGACGAGTTTACGATAATCGCTAGCGTCTAGGTAAATTATTTGTATGAATACTTTGAACAGCGCCTGTATTGTTAAATAAGATCACTAAATGCGTAGACCAAAAGCGCTATAGATTTCTATATTCAATTACTGAACGTAATCTATACCAACTCACGGTAAAGGCTCTGAGAGGATTTAGTGTTTGTGTATGTCTACATTTCAATTTAATATAAGTCTTTGGGTTGAATACTTAAGGTACGTTTCTACAATTTCCGTTTAAACTGGCACGAAGATGTGCGGAAAGCCGGTAATAAATACTCAAAAGAAATATGTTAACGTGTAACAGTTGCGCTCTTAGCTACGATACTATAGTAATGTTTTATTCATTGATGCGTCTGTACCGCAATGCCTGAGATTTGTAGCATCTGTTAAATGTTAGCGAGCGATGTATGGCGAAATCTGGTGCTATTTCAGACAGGAACGTTAGTGGTTTATATGGTCGCTAAGATTTGTGTAATAAATTCTGTTTTATGAGCCTATTATTTTAAAACGTAAATAGACAACTCGAAACTTTTATGTTTTTAAAAATGTTTGACATTAAAATATATTTGTTATGTTAGCTTTCACTAGCCTCATATATAACGTCTAACATATATCGTACGTTTTCTTTTAATTTTTTAATTGGTATTTTAATAAAATAATCACTTCTATGAATTCCGGGTTTAATTTAATGTTTAGCATTTTGGCATATATGTTTTGATAAAAATGAAATCTCATTTCGTGTGGTCATAACATCACTCCTAAACGGACAGACCAATTTTGCTAAAAAAATTGTTGTGATAGATATGTCATAAGAAATTCCTTGTGAAGAAAAAAAACGGGGGAAATGCTTGTAAGGCTGCAAAAACTATTTTATAATCCATACGAATCGTTTTTTGTTAATGTCGAGTGACGCGAAGCTCGAAGAGTCGGCTAGCTTGCAATAAAGATAACGAGATTAGATGAATATCTAAACCCGGTAGCTCGGTTGACGACAGGATTCCTATCTATCATATTGTGGGACTAAATAGCTTCGGCTAATCAGGAGTGCATTGGTTGCGCCTTTGCCTTATCTGCTTGGACATAGGCATGAAGATAAGATATATTACCATTAAAATAATACACTGGCAATCTTTCACATTTTACACAAATATCTTATAATAAAATTGTGAAAAATAATGTAACGACATTTACATTGTACATTGTTTAAAAATATATTATATGGTCTATGAAGAATACTTTAGTTTTAAGCACATAAACATTCTCGTTTATCTTACGACTGTCTAGCAGAGATCACCTCTGTGGTCTAGCGGTTCAGTTGTTGGACTTGACTGAATGAGGTCTCGGGTTCGAATCCCGGGTCGGGCAACAAGAGAAAATTGGGTTCTCCCAATTTTATAATTAAAAAAAATGTTGCTCGGGATAGGATAAGTGCCCGGTTGACGATAGGCTTGCCACCTATCACATTGTGGCCATCTTCGGCTAGTCGTGGGTGTCCTGGTTGTGCCTCTGCCTACCTCTCCGGGGATATTGGCGTGAAGATACTTTTTTTTTCTAGCAGAGATCGCTTAGAACCCATAAGGCCGCCTTTGAGCACTTTGAATTAACTACTAAAAATTATAACTGACGCAAAGCCCTTTTTTATAAATGTTTCATGCATAATAAAGTGAAATCATTGATTTAATATTATGTAATAATTATGAAAAACAAACAAGAACTGTTATGTGGAACTTGTTTTTCTCAGTCCTAAATTTAATAATCTACCAGAAGAAATACTTGGTATACTGTAGTTTTTGAAATGAAATAAGCAGTAGATGTCGTAGAGTACTGAAACTAATCCTTAACTGTTTCTATCTATGTATGTAGATTTGCACAATACTCCTCACATCTCACCTATAACATCTTTAATCTTTATAGGTCATTGTCGTTTCTTACCACCAAAAGACCCAGGTGCTTTTCGACCTCTTGTAAGAAGTCTCTCGAGATCTTATGATCGCATAAAAAGAATGCTTTTCTCACAGGAAAGGAAATCACGCTTATTTAAACTCTTTTCCTTAAGCAAAAATAAAAGCTTTTGAGCAAAATCACAGACCTTCGTAATAGTACCATGATTCTAAACTTTTTCAAAAGTTTGTATACTGAATTTTGAAAAAGATTGTTTTAAACGTATAAGAAATTCTTTAAGTTTTTAAAATGTAATCCATAAGTTCGATCACCTTTATTGCCGACGGGTTGGCGTTCTTGCTGAATACCACCAATCATCAACGAGGCTAGGCTTTTAATCCCAATAACTACAGGCATTTGTCTGATGAACAAAGACGACTACGTTTTTGCTTTCGGATGTTTATTAGTTGTTTTTTAATATTTATTTTTTTCATTGATTAAATGTTGCTGATTAACACCCATAACACTAGCATTACTTTTGTAGTTAGATCAATAAGATGTAAAATGTTGTTTTTCTACTTATACTTATACGCCTAAACTGATTGTTGCATTGATAAGTGGTACCCATATTACCTAGAGAAGGCCCTACTACTAGGGTTAGTCGAGTCATAAGTGTATTTTGCATTCTTAAGTATTACAGCCTGACGGCTTTATGAGGTTTTATTTGTCTGGGGTATATTTGAATTTGTTTTGTTAGAGCACAAACTACGAGTTTATTTTGTACGTACACAAAATAAATACCAGTATGAAATATAATCTATACTTGTATGTGAGTAACGTCAGTAACCTCAAACCAAATATGTATTGAACGTTAAACTAAAACATTATTTTTATCTTTAGTTTCAAAGCTCTGAAGATGCTGTAAAAAGTGAAACCAGTTGGCTGATGAGTAGCTCGGTGCTAAATAAAGTGAATAGTGGATGAGTACAAGTGTTTTACTACGAAAAAGTCTGTATCAAAATTAAAAATTTTGAACTCCATAACATGAAGTTCACTACTTTTACACCAAACCCATCGAGTAATGTGTCAATTTAAATTTCATGCTTTTAATATACATATATCCGATAAATATAACATACATGCCTACTTTAATGCTACATTAACGATTATTTGAATGCAGGGGTGAATGTATGGTCTTATGGAAAATCGACACTTTTTAAAGATATAACAGTAAAACTTTGTATTTATATCCTTTAATAGGAATGAAAGAACATAGGCTACTTTTTGTAGTGAAAATTGGGAGAGAAAATTGAGGTAAAACAGGTGATTATATGAATGTTTCAAATTGTACCGATTTTTCGTCTTTACCGATACACTTGTTAATTATCAAGTTGTCATTGTCATCTAAACAACGTAAAACATGGGTAAAGTGACGTGCATTAACCAGGTTTCGTATCAAGCAACTGAGTGAGAAAACTAATCAATTCAAATAAGAAACCTTTCATTCTAATGTTCATTTGAAACGTTCCACGAAAAGTCTCAGAAAGGCAACGTGTGTCTTCAATTATATCGGATCGCTTTGAAGTCGACACGATGACTACGTTCTCAATTATCACGTCATCGACTCGCTTGAGTTGAGTCAATTGAGAGACGTAAGATCGGTACGAACAAGATTAAAATTTGTTGAATACGCACCACGGGGATGCGAAACAAAGAAAAGCGCTAAGGGCGGGCGGGGGCAAAAGATAGGCGGGCGGCAGTAGCGCCGGGTCCCTCGGCGAAGGCGGGCGTGTGTCGCCGCCCTCGGTCGATTTACGTACGCGATATCGTTTGTGTTGTGTTTTCATTTTTTTTTCGAAAGTAATGTTTAGTGATATTGGCTGTTGCGATATTTAAGAATGATGGGGATGTTTTTCAAGCGTTGATATGTGTTGAAAACCATGTTTCGCTTGCAATTTTAACGGTAAGTTTTCACAATAATTAACGTTGACTCTTACATCAAATTATCTCCATTTATGTACAATTTTCATCTGTTATGTTGTTGCTGTTTTCGTTGTAATTTTTTGTATATAAAAAGCAGTAGTTTGACCTACAACTACGTATTGCGATGTGCAATTTACTATTACAATAATTAATGGTAATTATAAATCTAAAGTGACAATGAACATTAAACAGTACTATATTTTGTTTTTTATTTATGTTTTAGAACTCATAAAACTATGATTCAGTTATATTCTCATTCGCGTACATACCTTAAGCACTAGACTCTCATAAAACCTGGTCTCATCACTCGTAAAGCAAAAGAATTAAATTCGTTTAATTTCAACAACCATACTCAAATATGTAAATTTATATTTAATTTATAATTGTCATACATTTGTATTGAAAATGAGTTAAAGAATTATTAAACGATATTTGACGCTTCTGAGTAGCGCCGTAAATAAAAATTTTAAATTAAATTAAAAATTTAAAAATCCTCGACATGAGAACTTAATTTCCCTTTAAAAAGTAAAAAATATCCGGTACATTTGCAGACACACGGTTAATATCAACATTTTATCCCCCACAAATTTTAAACGGCTCAACCGATTTTCATCAAACATGTCTGATAACACTTGCATATAAGTTACATTTAATATGAAAAAACTAAATTGAAATATCTGCGTCCGTTCGGGAGTTATGATGCCACAGGCAGACAGACGCGTCAAACTATAACACACTTCTTTTTGCGTCGGGGTTTAAAGAGAAAACTATTTTTTGACACGAATATAATGTTTGATCCCATTAGATATTTTTGTTTTTTTGTTACAAGGTCACAATTATGTACCTTTCTAAGGAGACTGTATTATTTTTAAAAGTAAATGAGTATAGAATTTGATTTCAACTTAATTAATATGTATTAAGATTGTACGAAACTGACTTCAATTTTATTAATATTATGTCCTCTTATATCTAAATAAATAGTTAAATACGTATTTTTTAGATATGTCCCTAAGAACTGAACCAATGGCTTTTAAAATTAAATGAGTCCACTTCGGAGGTATATTCTCAAATGTTAGAAGAATTATCCAAATTGGCCTACTCAGTAAAAAGTAACGTATGTACTCGTCTATATATATAAAAATGAAACCCGTTTTTCTTGGTCACGGCATCACGCTTGAATGGCTGGACCGATTTCACTCATTCTTTTTTTGTTGTATTTGTTGTTATTAGGAGAAGGTTCTTACAAAAAAAAATATTTAAAAAAATGTCTCGAAAATTTTGAAAAATGTACATTTAATTTTGCATATTTTAAAAAACGAACGAATGTCAATGTCATTCACAGCCATAGACTATATTGAATTAAAAAAGCATCGTTTGTTCGGAAACGTGGTTACTTAATTAAATTAGAGCATTATTTGTTCGGAAACGTAATAACATTGTAATTTTTTCCCATACAAACTGAACGGGCGGTACGAAGTTCGCCGGGACAGCTATTATAGTATAAAAACAAATATAGTAAGACGTATGTGCTCAATTTATACAATCTCCTAGTTTTTTTTTGTTTGAAAACTAGAAGTATTTGTTGTGTTATGATACTTGATGTTATTTGCGCTAAGTAAAACTGCAAAAAAGCGACTGCAATGCCGTTATCACGTTGTTAAGGCACTCTACATACATCATAAAATACATACATAAAATAAATACGCATTAACAAATTTTAATATGTCTTACTCAAAAACCACTTGATAAAAGATTTAGAATCCATATTTATCTTTAATCATCTCACATACATGTTCTATATTTGTCAAATATAGAAAATGTTATTTTATCAAAATAAATTCGTAATCGAAGAAAGATATCCTTAAAATTAACAAAAAAGAATAGGTGTTTTTACAACCCTCACCGTTATGGAATTGATGAAAATTAGTTTCTTCAGAACCTTTTATTACTACTATACACTATACTAATAATAGCAAATTATGCTGACAGTATTAAAATATGGGAAAATAGAGATGGATCTTAAAACAAGAGAATTCGATCTCTCACTACTATTATTCTGATGATACTAGATAATTATCCGAAGTAATTATGATATTACCATGTTTTTGATACTTCGGTCCAGTTGCATAGACTAGTCACGACAAAACCGAACTCTTATATGTCAAGTACTAGCTGACTCGCTGAACTTTGTACTACTAGACATTTACAGCTAACAAAATATTCTAAAGAAAAACTTATTTGCCTTCAAACTTTTTCAGTTCTTTTTCCTAATTTCCCCCAACTAAAATGTAAACAATTGTCGATTTTATTAGTAACTAGCTGTTCCGGTGAACTTCGTTTCACCCGTTCAGTATGGGAAATAATAAAGTATTATTTTTCCATTTTTCCCTGCTATGTTCCCGGTTTTTGTCTTCATAAGAACCTTCTCCTGATAATAACTAACGAAATAATAAAAGAATTAGCCAAATCGGTCCAGTCGTTCGGAAGTTATGCGCTTACCAACACATTTAGCGATTCATTTTTATGGTATAGATTGTGTTACCAATTGAAATAACTTTAAAAATATTGTATTGAACGATAAAAAGAAAAGAGTAAGGTTATGTATAATAGCTAAGCTTGCAATAATAGAACAAAGAAAAAAGAAAAAGAACAAGCTTACGTATCATTGTTAAAATAACAAACTCATTCAAAACTCCCGCTACGTTTTTCTCCCACGCAAAAAAGTGTTGGAAAGGATTCCTTTTCACACAATAAATTCATAATATCTTTTCAGTAAAAATATGAAATTATATTTTACATAATTTACAATTTTATTGTGATTTTTTTGTGTCTTCTTGTGGTTGATGCTTTTGAAAGGATTTCATTATACGTACGTATTTATCATACGTGCAATTTTTTTAAGATTTATAAAGCTGGTCAACGGTGCTAGAATTATATGTGCGACAACTTACCCAAGTAGGGATTAATCGCGCTACTTATTGGTGCCGCCATAATAACTTAGCACTGTTGTTTTCCAGTCCAGATGGTAACACGTGTTTGTTAAACCAAAAAATTATCATTCACGTTAGTCATTTTTCCCTGTGTTGTTCCGCGTTCCTTTGCAGAATAGACCATTAGCCTTCCTGTGACAGGCACCTCGTAAAAAGCGAGCATAGGCTTGCCGTCACTGACACCTTGACATCTGACTAGGTGGTAGAGTTTCGCAGCGCCTCACCCGGATTGGTACCACCGCCTTACCTATTCCTTTCGCCATAACGTCATGACGTGTTCCGGTTCGGAGTAAACTTACTTTTTGCTCGCCACCTAGTAACCCTGCCTCTGGTTAGTAACGCACCACTACCATCTTTGGTGTCTCTAGGCACCGGGAATTTTTTTACCATCAGGAAATCCGTCGACTTGTTTGCCTTACACTATCATAAAAATAAAAAATAACGTAGTATAAAGGTCATGGCTATGTCTTACCAACAGGTGAGACGTGTGTTTGTTTCTTTTTTTTTAAGTGAGAAAAACTTTTACAATATGTTCATAGATTATGATAGTACGTAAGATGGTCTAATAAGTAAAACTAAAAGGCTAATATTCTGTTAAATGTGTATGCCCATGTTTTAAACCATAACCGCCTCGTTGGTCGAGTGGCTAACGTACACGCCTAACTACATGGACCAACGGCTCGACGAGGCTCGGGTTCAATTCCCGTCGGGGGCAGGCATTTGTGTGATGAATATTTAGATGTCTGCATTTCCGGGTCTGGGTGTTTTTTAAATTTATTCTGGTATATATCTAAGTATTTCTGTGTATTAGTATTGTTGACTAAAATCCATGACACAAGCATATAATTTGCTTACTTTGGGGTTAGATTCAATTTATGTGACTTGTCCAGAGATATTTATTTATTTATTTAAAGAGTGTAAAGCAGAGGTATATAAAATAGTTTTTATTAAATAGTAACCACTTGATAATCAGATACAACAACCAATTCAATATTTTCTTATAATATAATAATTAGTGAAAGGCCTGGCACTAACTTCAAACTTATTAGTATATAGCACATATAAATTATAGTAGGTAGAATAATATAATAATTAATATATCATCTTTATTTTTTTTTAAGATAAAAAGTCAGTTTT
The DNA here is from genome assembly GCA_002245505.1 of Calephelis nemesis. Taxonomy (NCBI): domain Eukaryota; kingdom Metazoa; phylum Arthropoda; class Insecta; order Lepidoptera; family Riodinidae; genus Calephelis; species Calephelis nemesis. The sequence goes on along the minus strand of NJDD01002032.1, from coordinate 61,433 downwards.
CTTAACGCAGTTATTTTTATTTAATACTTCTAAGTTTATTGCTTATACGAATTAATTTTTTTTTGTTATATTTTTAAATAGTTTAAGTTTTAGCCCTGACGATGCTGTTATAAGCGAAACCGATAGTCTATTTACACAAAAATAACTACGTTAATAAAAACTAATTTCAAAACTAAAAAGTAACAAATTACAAAGATTTAATATTAACATCTAGTACCTATTATTTTTGTGCTATTTACTAATAAGTTTGAAGTAAGTGTCAAGCAAATTTAATACTTACTCATAATATAATTTTTATTAGTTTAAGGCTTGGCATCAAAATTGGATCAAATTATTAGCGAGATTTAATTTAATTTGATAAAAACAGGCATTAGGATAGGTGAAAGTAGATAAAAAAATGCTCATAAAATAAAAAGTAATGGGTCTACCTGATTATATTATGGGACCACTTCGAAACTATTCCACATCAAACAAAAAAAAAGAATTACGTAAATCAGTTCAGAAACAATAACCGATTTACATACATGAAAAAAACGACGAGTTGCACTCCGGAAGTGATGGCAGAAGTGAAAACTTGAATATTAACGTTGTGCATTTTTGATATTTTTAAATGATTAATAATGCTTTAATTATCAGTATGAAAGTACTATAATTTATGTGGTAGCATACAATATTTATTTATTGCGCTATCGTACACAAACATGACAACACAAACATTCGCGCAAGCGCCCTGCGTCGTCTAAACGAAACAGCAGGCGCAGGCATACATTTTCGCCGCGGCGTAGAAAGAAAGGGGGATACTTCCTCTCCTACGCCGCGCCAGCTCTTTACTCTCCACCCGTCTTACGAATTTTCGACCAGGTCACGTGTCCTGACAGGAGTTTAGAAGTTTTTACCTATTCAAAAAAAGTTCGCAACGCCGCTAAAGAAGTTTTCACTTCAAAAATATACCGACTGAATACAATAATAAAAATATTTCATAATTTGAGTTATTAAGATAAACGAAACGTAGTGTTGGTTATATTTGTAGAATACTCATCGAAACTCATCATACAACAAATACCTAACTCAAACCATCTGCGCAAAGTTTAATGACAGAAATTTCGCCTCCCGATGGAGTTATCTTTCCATCGAGATACCGGAACACTGGTCGAGTTGTTCGCGTATTGTTATCACTTTGAACTGAACACGCGTTCAACAGTGTGTTATTAGTATTAGAATCAATTGTATGTATCTTTGATATATTTTTTGCGTGCGTTGCGAATCTAAAAGGTTATAAATCATTTTTGAAGTTATACTTCTTTTGGCGCTTTAGGAAAAAATGATAAGGGTAAATTTTTACGATGCGCACGCACACCGTCACGAAAAACCGACATGATGCGAGCGCACTTATTATATTTTACTCTTTACTGTTTCCTAGCAACTGAATTTTTTTATAAGAAATACATATTATTTTATTATTATACATTTATATTATATACCTAATTACATTCACATTATAGAAAAAATTTTAGTTTTTTAAAAACGGTGCCAACAAAGTAAAAGTAAGGACATCTACGTATGTTTGCGTGAGAACTGACAACTGTATTCACAATATTTCTTTATTTCTATAGTTAGTGTCATTTTGTCTACAAATGTAAAATAAGGCAAAAGATATTTTTTTAAAAAGATTTTATCTTATTACGCCGAAGAAGTATAACTTCTAACGCGTGTGCATAAGTACACACACAATTTTTTATTATATATACAGTATTTTATTATATATACAGTATATATTATACTCAGTAGAGTTAGATAATTGCACACCACAATGTGGTACGAATAAGTATTTTTTTTTATGTAATAGGAAGGCAAACAAGCAGACGGATTTCCTGATGGTAAGAAATTAACGCCGCCTAGAGACACTAAAGGTGGTAATGGTGCGTTGCCAACCTGAGGTCAGTATTCTATAACAACTTTTAAACACACATATTCCGCAAATAAATAAATTTAAAAGGCCTAAAACTATAGCCACAGGACACGCAGTATTAGCACAAACAATGGCAACGATTGCTCAAAACGTGGAAACTTTTTATTTATTTACTAGCTGTTTATCTGCGACTTCGACTGCGTAGAATAGATTTTCATCCCCCACAATAGTCCCTTGGGGGTCGATTTCGCCCATATACCTGTATGTTTATGGAATTTCATCACAATCGGTTTAGCGGTTTAGTTAGCCATCACAGAGCAACAGACAGACAGACTTTCGCTTTTGTAATACTATACTAGGATAAAGAATTTAAGAAGACTAAGAAGACGTTCTAGCAATTCAAGCATAGGTGTGCGTCTCAAGATAACTCAAGTCTGCCCTTGAAGCAATTGAAGGAGGATACTTGAATTGCAATGTGAGGAAGTATCTTCTTTGTTACTATTTTGTCTGCCATTATTTCCACATGCAGTCATGTGAAAAGAAATATAGGTAAATATTCAAGTATACGTGTGCGTCTTAAGATATCTCAAGTCTCTCCTTGAAGCAATTGAAGGAGGATACTTGAATTACACTGTGACGAAGTTTTTCTACTATCTGACAACTTGGTTTGTCAAGAAATGTAACGATTCTAAGCTATGTAGCTACTAAAACAGATTTTTTTTTAATATTTTATCTGCCATTACACATATCTGACTGCAGTCATGTGGAAAGAATGACAGATGAGAATTCAAGCATACGTGTGCGTCTAAAGATTGCTCAAGTCTGCCCATGAAGCAATTGAAGGAGGATACTTGAATTACAATGTAGGAAAGTTTTTCCATTGCTTGACATCAAATGTAAGGGTTTACAATTCTAAGCTCTGCATCTACTGAGACAGTAAAATCTATTATAATCTTCATTGTTAATATTTTATCTGCCGTTCTTTCCACATGACCGTACTAACAGAGCATGTCCTTTCTTATTTTAATACCTAAGCTTTCTTTTAATCCCACTCTTTCTCGGATGCGGTCAGTGAGTGTTATACCAGTTTCAGTCAAGTCCAACACCTGGACCGCTAGACCATAGAGGCGATGTTTGAAAAGGGCATTGAATGTGGAGAAAGATTGATAGGTAGGATATGCTTTGCTTACCACGTAACGCATTTGGAGTCAAGGTAATATGTATGTATGTAATATTGCCGATTGCTTCCACCCTAATCCAACGATGTGTTCTACTCAGAATGGTAAAGCAGCCGTTTAACTTCCACATTATTAGGCTTCATACCTCGTTGACGAAACTATTACATATGTGGTGTAATATGTCCTGGCTTTCTATTCCCAGCAGTAGAGCTGTGCGCTTGATCGCTCTATTATTACTTAATAACATTGGTTAGATGTTACCGTCAAATTTAAACGCAATTAACTTCAACTAAACTCGGTTTAAAGCGCTAAACTGTGTTCTGAACTGTAGTTTGTATTTAGCTCAGGTAAATAGAACTTGGTTTAATCTGAACTGAGTTCAAACTCTGAAAGGCCGATTTTCTACGATCAATTTGTTGAACTCGTTTAGTCAATTGTAAAGTGTGAAACATGTCAGTTTTATTGCCTAACATATTTTCGTTATCACACTTCATACTAACATTATAAATGTAAAAGTTTGTTTGTTTGGATGTTTGTCCGTCAATCACGCAGAAACTACTGCACGGATTTTAATGAAATTTGGCATACAGAAAGGCTATTAGCTGACTTGGGTGATAGAATACTTTTATCTCGATTAAAATGCGCCCTTGGCATATAATGGAAGAAGAGGTCAAAAAAGGAGAATGCTATTGGCGCGATATACCAAAATTCCACGTGGGTGAAGCCGCGGGCGGAAAGCTAGTTGTAAATATTTTACTTTTGTAGGGAGTGAGAATGTTGTCAATTTTGAAAGAGTACTTGTAGCATCTTCTAAACGAATTTTCGAATGATCTGAACGAATTTTCTAAAAAAATTGGAACTATATTTTGAGAACGTTGTTGCCCAACTGGAACAAACGAACAAACGAGCTTACGACTAATAATGATTGAGCTCGTTTACGCTGAACATATTTTTACTAAACTCGATTTTCAGTTTGATCGGTGAAGTCAGCCCTTAGGCGCATAAAACTACAAAAAATCTCTGTCTCTAGGCGGCGTGAATTTCTAACCAGCAGAAAATCCATCTGCTTGTTTGCCTTCCTATAACATAAAAAAAGTTAACTGTTAATTCTGATTTGGTCCTGTGTACTAGTAATTACAAAGTAAACACAAAAATCTCCTCTTTTTGGAGTCAGTTTAATATGCTGGGTAGAATAAACCACCTGCTTCTCTGCTTCTCCTAAAAGGTGAGCGTATAGGTCAGAATATGCTTATTACCAAAAAGAACACTGGTGGCAGAGTGCTGTGCTACGCCTTACCTATTCCTGCTGCCATAATGACTCCGTCATGTTCCGGTGTGGAGTATATAGCCGGTAGACAAATACGATTATTGGGCGAATAAAAGCACCAGTACATCAACGAACCTGTAACATATGTGGTGTCTATAGGCCACGCTAATCTTTTACCACCGGGAGACCTCTGTGATTGTTCGCTAAAATTTTACATAAAAATACTTTTGTATTGCACATATGAAACGTTAGCAGTATTCAACTAAGTACACACTATCACTATACAAATTACAGATAAATAAAACACTGTAACCATATGCATTACAGGGGTGAATAGGAATTCCGAAGCATCCTTCACAAAAACAGAGTAGATCATCGAAATTTCACCCGTAAACTCAAAATTCTAGGGTCGTTTATGTAAAACATAATCGTCCCTTAAATAAAATGTATGAGTACATTCATTAGGGTGTAACGGGGGATGCGGCTCGTGTGGTTTTTTGTTTCTGCCTCACATTAATTGTTCTTTAATGAGGGACCGCACAGCAACTGTAGCGATGGCAGCAATGGTTGCGGTGCACTTTGTTATATTACCCTGTGATATAATACGCTGGTAATGTAGTAGGGGATGTGCTGCCCGCATTACAGACTTTGTTTGTATAATTTTGGACAGTGACTTTATATTTATATTTTGAGCGAATAATGTTTTTCAAGCTGGAACGGGTCTGTAAGTAGCTGATGTATATTGATGTTTACTCCGTGGACAAACACTCTGTCTCCATTCTTTGCAATTCAATAGAGTAATACATCAGTTGAATAATGAAAGAAAGAAGTATGCAGCAAATTGCCCAGGATCATCCCGCTTTACTGATTCCTGTCGCCTTGGTGATAGTCTTTGTCATTGTCATGATGTCATAAGTTTCACATATTTTAGTATACTGTCACATTATGCACACAAAATTTGGTAATGGAACTTCCCCGTGATAAGGAGTCCATTTTTAGATGCTGCATTGGATAACAAAAATATATTTTGTGATCACAATTTAGCTTCTCCGGGTTATTACATCTCACTACTGTTTCTGTCATAGCATCAGTTCTCGTTTTTGTCTTGTTCGGTGCTTAGAAAGGAACTTACACATTTTGCATTAAATAATAGTTATATCAGCGTTTTTATAAAGTTTAAGTTTAATAAGAGTTATAAGACGGCGCGAGATCTAAAATAAAACGAAGATTTTTGCGTTGCCTACGAAGTGTATAGGATTTGCAATGGACAACATACCTACTATTACATTCTCACCAGACAACATAATAATACGTATAATATCAACAGACATTGCTCTATTTGTTCCATCTTGAAAATAAGCTTTATGTGTAGACGAGAAATGTTCGATACACAGATAATATGACGACGCTTCTAGCCGTCACGTGGTCTTACTTTAGCGAGTTTTTGTCAAGCCGAAAGCTGGTTGTTGATATGAAAATAATATTTGTGCGTAAATGGTAGTACTTTTATAATGATTATTAAAGCAATTCGTGGAAAATTATTCCCTTACCATTCCAAAATATCAAAAGTGCACAACGTTAATATTCAAGTTCTCACTTCTGTCGGCACTCCCGGAGTGCAAACCGTCTTTTTTTAATTAGTTTCTGAAGTAATTATTATTTCGTGTTTTTATTTCTTTTAGTAAGTATCTTTACGCCTATATCCTCGAGGAAGTAGGCAGAGGTACAACCAGGGCACCCACGACTAGCAGAAGACACTTAGTCCCACAATGTGAAAGGTGGCAAGCCTATCGCCAACCGGGCACACATCCAAATCCGAGCAACATTTTTTGAAGTGAAAACTTCTTTAGGCCCGTTGAGCGTTTTGGTAGAGGCTAAATCCTCGGTTCGCGTCACCGACATGCTAATGACAATTGTATATCTATAGCTATGAAGAGCCAGACTAGCGCACGCTCAGTAGCCTGTGTACACGTATACACTAATACATCGACTATTTCTGACTGACAAGATAATTGTATATTAATTATTTTTTCAACCACTTTGTATTTATATTTTGTTCATGATTTGTTTAACCCATCTATCTAATAAATAAAATCCATGTAACTAATAAATAAAACATAAAAAAATTCATATAATTTTGGCATATAGTTTTAATTACTCTCAACTTAATAGTTCCGTTTTCACTTGTATCGACAGTCCCACGACTGCTACTATTTTTTTATTAGAAAATTGTAAAAATTGAAATTTACCTTTTGTTGCCCGACCCAGGAATCGAACCCGAACCTCATGCAGTTAAGTCCAACACCTGGACCGCTAGACCACAGATGCCTGCTAAACTAGACTTCATATTTTTCGTTCTTTAAAATAGTGAAAAACTATTAAATACGGAAAAAGGGCTTAAAATATTTTAGGACGATAATGAGAAGGATATAATGTCATCCACGCGAGGAGAGATATTTCTACAATCTAATTGATAAAGCAACTCCTAAACGTGTGATTTATAATACCACTATGTTTCTGCACCCTTGTCACCATAAAACAAGATTATCCCTTATGTAGATTAGACGGTGCTGGAGGATTTCAATTGTAAATCATTTCCTTTTGGCATGGGTATATTAAAAGTAGTTATTTTAGTACTCGATCCCCAAGGAACTCTTTTATAGTATTGTAAGGGCAAAAAAGCAGACGGATTTCCAGATAGTATCAAATTCATGTCGTCTGTAGACACTGAAAGTGATAATGGTGCGTTGCCAACCTGTAGTTTGGTTGTTAGGCCTCGTGATTAAGTAAGTTTACCTCTTTCAAGCCCTTCAAGCTGGAACACGTTAACGGAAAGCATGCTGACTGATGTTATGGTGGAGTTTTACCGTTTCAATCGCTATCCTAATTTATTAATGTTATAAATGCGAAAGTTTGTATTTTTTTGTTTGTTACCCCTTTACACAAAAACTGCTTAACCGATTTTCATGAATTGAATGAATTTGGCACACACTTAAAGAGTAACTTGGATTGGCGGGCAACGCCACAGGCAACAAGCTAGTGTAATAAAAATATGTGTTGTGGAAAGTACAAGTGAAATTAATAAACTGTGTGTAGAATGGAATTCCACCAAGCACTGACTATATTTTATACTTATTACTATAATTCTTGTATAGAAACTACGAGTACAATAGTCCTAACATCTGAGTGCTTGTTTACTGATCTTTCACATAAAAGACTCTCTTAAAGTCACCAACCAACTGCGAGGTTTGAGACCGATTTCAGACGAAGACTAGTTGTCTTGTAATGAACATATAGATATTTGTATTTCTGTTTGTTGGTGTGGAGGTGAATATATAATGTATAAGTATTTTGATAACGGTCGGCGTCGAGGCAAAATATACTTCGAGTGCGATTTGGTGTTCTACGACAGGGTTGGCGAAGGACGTGACAAGTGGTTTTGTTTCCCGAGTTTGGACTCTATTCGTGAACTGGTCGCGGTGGTGGGAGGTGGGAACTTTAGGTAGGGTTGTCACATTCAGTATCATTTGGAGGACAGAAACAACAGTTACACTGGTAACGCGGAATTAGCAAAATAGTCTTATTTGACATCTGGTAAGCCTATACTCGTTTTTTACGAGCTGCCTGGCAGGAAGGTGGTCTATTCTTCAAAGGAGCTCGTACCAGCACAGTATTAGATAATATCTTCCTAACTCGCAAGGTACTTGGCGTGTCCTGTCATGAGTATATTAACAAACATTCATAATACAAACATAATGGAATTTGCTTACTTTTGAGTACATAGTATAAAACAAAGAAGCAAACATAGAATTTGTCCACCCGTGTGAAGCTGGAACGCGCTGGTAGTAATATATATCTTAAACTTTAAAAACTTTGATTTCTCTGTCATTATATCCCTTTGTATGCTTAAATCTTTAACGGATTTTGTTGCGCTTTTTTAATAGATTAAGTGATTGAAGAGGAAGGTTTTTATGTATATTTCATAGACGTGCAAAGCCGGGACAGGCCGCTATCATCATCATCATCATCATCATCAGCCGGAGGACGTCCACTGCTGGAGATAGGCCTCCCCCAAAGAGCGCCACAAGTCACGATCACCAGCCGCCTGCAACCAGCGACTCCCCGCGACTTTGACCAGGTCATTAGTAGACCGGGTGGGAGGTGGTCCAACACTACGTTGTCCGGTGCGGGGCCGCCAGTCGAGAATTTGCGGTTGTCGGTTCTGCGAGCAATGTGGCCTGCCTATTGCCACTTCAGCTTGCTGACTCTCTGGACTATGTCGGTTACTCTCGTTCTCTTGTAGATCACCGAATTACGGATCATATCTCGTAGAGAAACACCGAGCATAGCACCCTCCATAGCACGCTGAGCATCTCTGAGCTTATTTAGTAGGCGGGCCGTTAGTAGATATAACATAATTTATGTTAAGAGGAGTTACATTTGAATATTTACCTATTTTCACCAACGTAAATGAGCACGTACTAACTGCATTTGCAATATTAATAATAAACATGTTTAAGTATTAAGTCTGTGTTGTAATATCGTCACAGATACAGGTACACAAGATGCTAAACAAAGAGAAAACTCGCAGCTTTCCGGAATGGCTCGGTGCAAAGTGGCCACGCGGCTACCCGCATCCACCACAGCGGTTCGGATTACGAAATAATGTTACGTGCTAAGCCGCGAGCACAAGGGAGAATGCTGTTGTAATTAAAGTTTTCAGGTGCACCAATTTACAACAGCTTCTCATTTTTTTAACAGACAGAAATTATGTGGGAAAATTTAAAGTTTCGAATGAAGTTCCTCATTGCGCGTTGAACATGATGGGAGCGGTTTTTTTAGCATGGTAGAAGCGCGTTTTTTAGAAATAACGGAAGCGGGATCTTAAAAGAATAACAAGACTTTTTCTTGACATTTCTTTTTAGGTAGATATCTCACACCGTTTATTTTTAACGTTTTACTACCAGCCCGATTCAACTTCGTACGGGTGTATAAAGTTCTATATTGTTATACATATATTCGTAAACCTTCTGCAAAAACCGCATCAAAATGTTATTGCGTAGTTTTTTAAGATTTAAGCACACATAGAGACATACAGATGCTTGCCCCGGTCGGGAATCGAACTCTAGCCTCGTTCCTGATCGTTGGAGTTAGGCGTGTACGCTAACCCCTAAATGAAGAGATTCTCAGAGGTGAAGAGATAACAATTTCATGTTCCGGCCAAGAGGGCTTGCACAATTGACGAAACGCCTCTGCTTGTGGGTAGCTAACATTTTATGTGCATATAGGTAACGGTAGACCCTTACCATTGCAAGGGAAATCGTGTGCTTGTTCCCTGTTTAAGCATATATAAAAGAGAACTACATATGATTACACCACAAACTTCGGTATTGAAATGAGACAAGTAAAACCGCAGGGAATAGCAGGTCAGACCAGTAACACGATAAAAATATTTTGTAGGGTTCGTGGCATTTTGCATTATGATCGTGTTGAGCTAATTTGTTCTTGTGACATTACCGTCAGTCATTTTTATCTTTATGGCAGTGAATATATTACATGGCTGTTGCTGCTTAGCAATTTTAGGTGCTTAAAATGAAAGAATATCTTTAAAGCGATTTGATTGATTGATTGATCGATAATGGTCATTATATTACATACCGCAATAAAACTATAAAAATTACCAAAATTGCTACTTTTTACTTTTGCTACGTCTTGCATGAAAGAGCATGAAGTCTTCATATAATTTCGGTTATGCCGTTTCTGAATAATGGTATATGTTTAAAAAAAATGTATCAAAATTTGTTTGTTGATTAGCCGAGTAACCGAGAAACAAACATACAACAAGACGTACAGTCGAATATTAAGGCAAAGGAGGCTTTTTTCGTTTAGGTTTTTTATTGCTTCGTTAATAAATCTTTATGTATATAAAAGAAAGTCATGTTAGTTTCACTATTTATAACTTAAGAATGGCTCAATCGCTTTGGTTAAAAATCGATGAAAAAGTAGCTAAGAACCAGGAAACGGAAAAAAGATAATTTTGATCTTACTCAATTGCGAGGCAACTAGGAAAAACAACATTTACTTTTCTCCCATACAAACTGAACTGGTGAAACGATATTCGACGGAACAGCTTGTATTTTTTTTTCCTCAACATGTATGTATGGAGGGATAGTAATAGTCTCGTAAAATAGTGTTGCGACAAAAATAGAGACGAGATTTTTTCAAAGTTTTTCCATGAGTTTTAAGTTCGATCTTTTTTTATAACTCACGGCGCTATTTTTTTATTTTTCAACGAAGTTTAATTAATTTTTTTATAAAAGAACCTTTAACAATAAACAAATAAATATCTCTGGAAGCTACGAAAATTTAATCTAGCCCCAAAGTAAGCAAATTATATGCTTGTGTCATGGGTGTCAGTCAACGATACTAATACATAGAAATAATTAAATAGATACAAAAATAAATTTAATAAACACCCATACAATAAATTCAAAAATGCCAAACAAATGTTTTTGAGTTAGTTAAAATACCAAGTCTAGGATAGCTACGTTTTTATATTGATTCTACCGTAAGCCAATATTTCCCGATACGAATATTTAAAATTTCACAATTAAAAGTTTTTATTACACACGCCCCAGCTCCTACACTTTGCACAAATATTTGTATTCTGCAAATACTCCACCGAATCTCACAAATTGATCAATTTATAACTCTCGAACAGACTTTTATTGGTACTTATCCCGTTTAATTGCTCGGAACGAATTAAACCAAAAGAGTTTATTATATTGATCCGTTCAAACTTATTTTAAGTTGTATTATGTATTTGTTATATTACAATATTATATACACTACTAAATATCATAAACAAATAACAAAGGAGTAAAGTATATTATAATATATATAGAGTACATGGACAATATATTATAAACTACTAGTGGCCCTGTACGTGCTTCGCTAAGTGTATGACCGCATGAATGACATAACAAATCAAAAAAGAAAAAAAAAAACTGAAAAAGTTTCAATATGACAGAAAATACCCATTAACAAAACCATCAGCCATTTATTGAATTAATTTGTTACAAAAAATGTGAAAAATTTAGAACCGCTCGACTGATTTTAAGCAAACTTCACGAAAACCATCTACTAAATAGTCCGAACAAAGCATAAATATTTGGTTTGGATAGGTGAGCCCGTTCTTGAGCTATAAAATTACAACGAAAAGTGGCATTGACTGATATAATACGAGTATATAGTACTGTTTTACCCTTGTTGGTACAGGGCTCTTTAGAATAGAACATCTGCCTTCCTGCCAAGCAGCTTGTAAGAGGCAAGCAAAGGTTAAATGTGTCATTTCTAAAAAATACCATTGGAGGTAGAATGCCGTGCTGCAACTCATCCGAGTAGGGATCCACTAATTCCTGCACCATATTAACTGTGTAATAATTCAATCTGGAGTGAAGGGTTGTCTTCATACACCTCCCGGCCACAAGGCAGCGAAGTACATACAACGTCTATTGTGTCTATAGGTAACGATTATGTTTTGCCACCTAATCAGTTTTGGTAGAGTAGTTGGATATAAAAATTGTTTCAAAAACAATTCCGACGTTACATTACATATCTTCACACCAAGGCCCTTACATTGTAGGCAGAGAGTATCTAGTGCCAGACCTCACGATCCTGACAAACCTGTCTTGCTTCCTTCACATTCATTACCCTTTTCATACAAACACGCCAGTTTCGGAGACTCTTGACACCCTCGGATAATATCCGATTGATCTGTTAAATATAGATTCCAAGGTTAATTGCGGAAAAAATAGAAGATAAAGTGTCATAATTGATGTTTCTGCTGTGCAATAACTAAACTTATAAATAGTACAGTTAATTGAAGTGTATTGTATTGTTGTAATAGAAAAACAGAAAATTTCAGTCACGTCAAATTAAACCACGCGTGTCATCTCGTAACATTTTAAATCAACGTCTTCCAAGGAATAGACAGTCTCTAAAACTCTCATGTCCAAACTAATCTGATAGCATTAAATTTGTTTTGTCTCTTTCTATTACTATCGTTGAAAGAAGATAGCGATATTAGAAAATTAGTTTAGTGGGTGCGAAATAAAATTACCATCATTATCAAGTTATTTGATTAACGAAAGAGATAAAGACCTTCAACCAAGAGGATGAATCCTCGAATTATAGATAGTAATAAATATTTAGGTAAAAGTAATCAATCATAGATTAATTACAGATTCAAAAGTGTATCTTCATTAGCATTGATTAGGTACGCCGTTTGATTTTCGATTCGGGAATCACGCGCGTGCTCACATGCATAATGTATAAGGTTAAACGCATTAAGCTTTTGTTAGGTTTAACCAAAATTAAACACAATTGTAAGAATTGCGGTGTGGATTTGTTTTTTCGATTATACGTCTTTTAATAACACTTGTACCAATGATGTGCAGAAATAGATCAGGCATATAAGTTCTAGCTAAAAATTAACCAATCCTAGAAATCCAGTTCAGTTATGGTCTTAGATTATACCATGAAATATCAATTGCTTTACATAGCTCATTGCTTTTTTAAATAATACTAATTGCTAATAAAAAAAAATTTAATGTGTTAAGTTTTAAATCGCATGTGACAATGTTGCAAAAAACAATTAAAGGCGGTTTTTTGCAGTTTCCTGGGCTTAATTTTATCATACCGTTACAATGTAAGAAAAAAAAACTATGTAATTCCTACATAAATAACATAGATATACATAATACAATGTACATAATATACATAAATACATAGTATATAATACACTTCAATTTTGGTGTTTGATTGCAGATTGTTTCATTTTTATATAACAGGAACACTTTTATGCTTAAAGTGGTTGCATGAATTGCAACTATGAAACATTTCATCAAATTATAGACCGTTTTGGACATCTTTGGGCTAAGCTAGAATATACCATTTGCCTCCCTGTTAGACAGCTCGTCAAATGCAAGCATAGGTTAAAATACAGGTTATTATCAACAAGATCACTAGGGGTAGCAACATGCCCGAGTAGGGCATCCACAGCATTACTTATTCCTACCTTCATAATAACTGTCATGTCCCAGTGCGGAAGGTAGAGTAGCTGGTAGATGTTTACAATTTGCATAACACAAGATAGCACCGCACTTGTAACATAGGTGTCTGCAGGCCACGGTTGTATTCTTTCATTATTCTCAAATAGAAAAATAAATTTTGTACTATTGAAAAACAAATTGACAGATTGATACCGAAACAATAAAAATTCTAAAACGCTGTCTTTTAAGTAAAAGTGCTCTGCTGTCAATTTAGTCAAACTCTAAGTTAGTCATTAGTCATCAAAGAAAGTCATGTCAAGATCGGGAATGAAGCGATGGCCTTAGCCAAGCTTATTTAGAGAACTTAAGAATGAGAAAAAACGAAATCATTAATTTCTTTAAGATTTTATCACTTGTGCACTTTAACTGAACAATATTTTCCAAAATGCCACCAAATTTGAATATACTTAACCCAACAATTACACGAATTTCAACAACATATATACAAATGCAACTACAAAAAAACTGCTACCATCTTTTCTTTAAATGGCGCCAAAACTGAGACAAGTTGATTACAGTTTTTCAAGTTGTTATTCGGTTGTCTGGAACCAGAATGACGATAAGCACGCATAACAGAAATTATAACAATAACCATTATATTATGAGGAAGACGATGTTCAGCAAGCTATTATTTGACTTAGGCCATGAACTCACGGAGGGGTTTCTGAGGAACTGTGGTTTTATTTCAAAACTCATGAGACTGATCACTTGTGCGGTCACACAGCCGTCGCGGTTGCAATCATCAATTGCAAATTTGTACGATTCTACCGGCGGGCGACCGCTGCCGCGGGAACCGTAAACAAGCGCGGCGTTGCGGGTAAAATACGCGTCGCGTCGTGACAAATATAGATTTATATTTGTCAGAAGTCGCGGGCATGCAAACGCGGCGGGCGCGGGTGAAAACCGCGCCGTGAGTTCTTAGCCTTAAATGATGATTGCTTTAATTTTATTGCGTTACAAGAAGCCATCGCAGGGAAATTTAATATAAATACAGATCAAATTGCCAAACCTTGCACGCGATTCACTTCAGTCTATCAGATTTTGCTTATTTTCTTATGGTTTGTTTATTATGGGGCAAGTGGTATACTTTCAGCCACAATTACTGTAAGGACATCAATTCTTTCTAGTGAATCAAAATGTATAGCGCCGCCTCGTTGGTCGAGTGGCTAGCATATACGCCTAACTACATCGACTCACCGCGGGGCTCGGGTTCGATTCCCGACGGGGGCAGACATTTGTGTGATGAACATTTACATGTCCGCATTTCCGGATCTGGGTGTTTATTAAATTTATTCTGGTATATATTTAAGTTTTTCTACGTAATATTATCGTTGACTGACATTCATAACATAAGCATATAATTTGCTTACTTTGGGGTTAGATTCAATTTGTGTGAGTGTTCAGGGATATTTATTAATTTTATTTATTTATTTTATCAAACCGTAAACTATTAAAATACAAATTTATCTTATCTATATATCTTGCGCGATCCGAGTATTACTTGGATACGTTACGAGAACGAAATAGTGTCGGCAGAAACAAATTTCCGAAAGTATTGTACTTTTTATAAAAAAAATAAGTGGTTCTTATTTAGATTACCAATGTGAATCTATATTTTTTTAAACAAAATAATAAGCGTCGCCTATAAATACTAAGAAATTTTAAGTGTGTATAGGATTCTACTTCCTAGACTGACAACACGGGAGTAGGACAACGAAGGTAGTCACATCCCTTCATCTCAAATAAAAAAAATATGTGTGTGTCAGCTACGACGCACGATTTGAGTTTACTCCTTACGAAATGTATCTTGCAGCACACATGTCTTCTACAGCAGATTTAGTTATGTTAATTCTTCTTAAATTAGTATCATCGCAGACATTAGAAGTGTGATCCAAATAGTCAGTATTTTGATAGATAGCGACTCCTCCTGCACGGAGACTACGAAGTATCGCGCAGGAGGAGATTCCGAGAATGAGATACGCTATGTAATGTATCCCATCTCATTCTTTTACACGTTCAATCCTACAGATATATATGTTTGTCTCTTTCTACGTAACGCCTCAACTTTTCGTGTTACACTTGATTTTACTCCTCATAAAATTTCCGTATCGGGCCTTATAACTCAAATCGTTTCTTAAGGAGTAAACTCCAAAAAACTTTAAAATGCATTACTAGCAGATGATATTTTTTGGTTAGTTGATCAATGTTTTTGTATCTACGAGCTGTTAAGGCAAACATTTTAATTTGTATAAGAGTGTTAAAAATTTGTTTGTTCTAGTTTCCTTGCAGTCGAACGGGATAAAAAGTATCCTATCTCCGTCTCCTAGTTTTAAACTATATTCCAATCTATTTTCAATAAAATCGATTCTATCGTTCTTGACTTATAAATAGTGTAACTAATACGAATTACTTTTAGATAAGTACCTAGTTTAGTTTACAAAACTGTTACTGTCCCTCCATACATAAATGTTGAGAATCATATAACAGACTAGCTGTTCCGGCAATCATCATTCCATCCGTTCAATTTATGTGGGAAAAATTAAAATGTTTTATTTCCTAGTTTCCTTCTCACAGTAGAGCGGAATGAAAAGTATTCTATGTCCGTCTCCTGGTTTTAGCTATCTCCGTATAGATTTTCAGTCGAACTGGTTAAGCCGTTCTTGAGTTTATAAGCAGTGTAATTATCACGACTTTATTTAATTATATGATCCCTCCAATGATTCTATAATTTCCATTTATTATGATTTTGATTGAAATAATATTCAACCCTTAAACTCATACTTCATAATTTTTATTTTTTACTCAGACATTATCTTTGTCGTTCCTATATTACCCCGTCTAGCGAACCGATACAGGATTTTTTAATTTTGTCTGATTGTTGTCTTGTTTTGTGAGATACGGTTT